>VXBN01014090.1:304051-362253 GCA_013397395.1 Sinosuthora webbiana | reverse complement strand
TTTTTCACTCCAAGTCTTATTAGTGGAAAAAAATAATCAAGTGTTGGGAAAAGAAAAAAAGAAATGTTATTATCTTCGGGTGGCATCAGATGTTATGCTCTCAAATTAAATGTATTTTTTTTTTTCTCCTTTCAAAAGAGTGTGAGGTATCTTCTCCAACACAGAAATCACTTTGCACAAGGTCCTGGAAAATCCCTTTTGCAGTCCTAAATTCAAGTAATGTCTCTTCTTGGTTATTAAACCAATTATCTGAAAAATAAAATGCCATTGCTTATAACTTTTAGAAGGACCTAATTTTTGTGTTCAAAATTGCAAATATTCCAAAATTCAATATTCAAAATTATTCAAACACTCGGAATAGCGGAAAATGATGAGAATGATTGAAAAGCAGTGGCTGTGTGCTGCCAAAATACTTTTAAGAGAAGAAAGTAAGATTATATAAAAGCAAGATTATATAAAAACCAAAGTGACAGAAGATCTTACCTGCTTTTCCATCCATGTTATACATTCTAAAAGTAATTTTTTTAGGCTTTTTGTCAGTCCTGTTTAAAATTGCAGTGCTGGAGAGGCCTTATTGGTGATGTTCTGTTGATATATTGTATTTGCTCTTCTTTCTTTAGTTCTTACTGAGATCATAAATGAAAACCTTTTGGTTACCCACCATTATTGGTGCTTTTCACAAAGATCAGGGTTTGCTGAGTTAAAGAGAAGCTGAAAATGGGGTTGGAGACAGGAGGTGGCCTTTGGGAAGAAGGGATGGACAGAGGTGGCTCCACTCAGGAACCGTCCAGAAAATTGTTCCTCCTGGAGCAGTTCAGTGTCAGGAGGTTTTGGGAACACAACTGGGAAGGAAAGTTGCCCCCCACTTCTTTTGGATGAGGTGAATGATGCTGCTGAGGAAGAGGGAAAACTGGATTAAATAGCTAGAATTATTTGGGTCTCTGTATTTTAGCGTGTCGGAGTCAATGCAATAAATACATTTCTTAAATCTTTCCTCTCTCTTTTGTCATTTCCCTTTTGTTTTCCTCTTTTTTTTTTTTTTTTTTCTCTCTGTATCCAAATGACCTGTTTCCATCCTTAATGAGATAACCTCTTTTGTTAATGATTTTAGAGCTGACTGGGCTCCTGCTGATTGTGCATCTCCAGAAATGTTTCCACCTGAGAAGGAGCTGGGAAGGGAAGAGGTTGCTGACCCCTTCAGCTGCTGCTGAATTTCCAGCCACAAACTCAGCCTCTCCTCTCTTTCCTTCAGCCACTCCCTTCTCCCCCTTCTCTGGGCATCAATCTTCCTGAAAGCAAAACTTTCCTTGGCAAGAAAATAAATCATTGCTTGATTTGTTTTAACCTTTCCTGTCACTTCCCAGATCATTTAATGGTGGGAAATTTTATTTTGTCTGTCCATCCATGTCTAAAATTATCTCACTAAAGGCTGCTATTTTTTTTTTTTTCTGTTTTTATAAGTACCTTGAAGTCAGTAGAATTTTGCCAGTAAAAGACCAGGAATAGTGAATACTGATGATATTTATTCTTACTTTCACTTGACTAAATCTAAAGGAATTCCTAGAGAATTGATAGGAAATCTGCTGCTCATCTCCACATTATTTTGTATTTGATGAAAAACACTCAACTTCAATTCCTATTACTTTTAAAACATTTTTACAAATATATTCAAGTTTTCCTGCCCAAAAAACATGAGAAACGTGAAGTTAAGTTGCCACAAGTCAACTAAAGATTAACATAATTGTAGAGAAGTTTGGTAAAAAAATAACAGTTTTTCAGTATTAAATTTACAGGTGCAAATTCTGTTCCCATCAAAGATGATGCCTAAGCTTAATTAATTTTCATTTATGGGATGGAACTGCTTCAGTGGGCATAGTTTTGCTCTCAGTGCCCAGCTGGATGGTTTTGCATTATCACACACAACTCTTTCACCCGATGCTGGAACAAAAAAGTATCAAAGCACGAGTCAGATTAATCTTGTGTTTTTACAGCAACTGCCTTAATCTGCCTCAGAGAGAAAAATCAGTGTACTTGTTATCATATTTGAGCAATCCATTATGAAATGTGCCAGGAGTTTCCACAGGCTCAATTTCACATTGCCTTGATTGCATTTGAATACTGCTTGTTCTCCTGAGAGCCCGCCTGGATCAGTTTTATGATAATTCTCGACTCTTCTACCTGTGAAAGGTGAAATTCAGCATTGCTGGGGAGGTGGATCCATCCCATATTTGCCATTAGAGAGCTCCTGTTTATTAATTTGCACCCAAACCCCTGTGCTGGGGGCCAGCCTTTCCTCCTCAGCTCAGCCCTGCAGTGCATGGTCTGAAATTCCAGGGAACATCTTGCCAGAGTGATGCTTTAGGATTTGAGCTTTTCTATTTCCCATACATTTGTACTCCTGCAGTTCTTTGGTGTGTGACTCCAAACTCCACACTCAGCGTCAGCTGCTGCTTCCCCATTTTGGGCAGACACAACAATTCCTCTCCAGGCCTGGGGATCAAGGACACCTCACTGCCTCAGGCCCCAGAGATGGAAACAAAAGTGAGTTTGGGGGGCAGGGAAACTTGGGGTAAATGACTTCATTAGCTGGAGCTGTAATTGGGAGATGAACCCCCAATGTGCAAATGGCCCAAAGTGATCAAAGTGTGAAAACCCGTGACCCGGAGCCCATTTTGGGTGTAGGCCCTGGGGGGCTTTGTCTGCCCTGAATGTACCTGGAGGCTCTTCAATAAATAGACCTGCTTTTTATTCCCTTAACTCTGTCTGGCCTCTGTTTTTAGGTAGCCCCAAAAGGGGCATCAAGAGGCACCATCAGTCCCTGTGTATGGGGCAGCAGAGTGGAATTGTGTCCGCAGGTCTCTTGTCACCCATCCCTGTCCCATGGCCCAGCACGAGCTCTCCTTTGTGTCCCACAGGATCCCTCTTGGCTTCTCCTGTGGCTTCAGAAGGATTTAAGATGGGATCATATTGCAGTAAGTTAGCTGAGACTCCATTATCTTTATGCAGGAAAAGCCAATTCTTTATTTTCACAACAGAAAATACAGTTTCATACAGTTTTCATGCAGTTCTTACAGACCTCGTGTGCAGCTTTAATTGGTTAATCGCTTTCCGGCCAATTACGCTATTGGTTAGTAACAGGTATTCTACTTGTCCATCAAATCTCTCTATCCTCGGATTGTTGACATATTTTCTTTACTGATTCTCATGGGACAAATCCATTGTTATTGCAGGTACGTTTGTTTTTTAACTCAGGAATAGGTTGTTATGCTAACGAGTTTTCATACCAAGATTGTTTTCATACCGAGACTGGGAACTTGCAAATGACTTAGAAGAAGTGACAGGTTAACTTTGGCAATTTAGCAGAGCAGGCCTGATTTTATGAGGCCTTTTATAATTCATGTCATGACAAGATGATATGAGACTGAGCTGAGAGATGTCAGAGTTACAGAGCAGCTGGGCAGGGGGGCCACTTTGGGGCTGCTTTGAGCACATCAGGCACAGGCTGAGCTCCATGGAAGTGCCTCCATAAGGAATGGGGACCAGTTTGGAAGCCTGGGGCAGAGGTTCTGTGCTGAGCTCAGAGAGGAAGGGAAGAATCTCCCTCCAGCCGTGGGTTTTTATGGGCCCACCAGGTCAGTGGTTTTCTTTTCGCTGTGAGTTTAATGTTTATGCCTCTGTTTGCTTTCTCAGGGCAGAGACAGCACCAGATGAAAAGTCTGGTGGAAGAGAAAACTCCCTGGAGCTGGCTGGGCAGGGTGCATGTCGATTTTCTACCCCACTGCTGAGTGTTGTTTCAATATAAGGATGCTTTGTTTGGCTCAGAGTGGGCCATGCCCCACAGAGAGCAGATAAAAGGAGCAGGTTTTGTGTTCCACATCTCTTCAGAGTGCCAGACCCTCTCTGTCTTCAGCCCTTCTTGGAGTCTGGCCTCAGGCCACTGTACTCTTCTCTTCCAGCTGCACTGTCCAGGTGATGCTGGGAGATGAAAGAAAAGGATGTTCAGGAAACTGAGATGTTTTATAAAAACCTTCTAACTTGTGCTGCTTACCTGGGGGTCAAGAATGGCCTTGGCTGGGGGAAGCAAAGCTGAGCTCCCTCAGCTCAGAGCAGCAGAATGTAAAGGTTTAAAGCTGTCAAGGGTCCTGTCCCAAGGCACAAAATCAATTTGCACAGAAAGTCAGGCCCAGTCGTCAGAGGCTGATTTTGGAGGTGGGAGGAGCAGGAAAAAATAGGGAAAAGCATTGGGAATTCATCTTTGAGGAGCTTCAGGAATAATTGCTGCAATGGGAACCAGGTCCAGGGCGGTATGTGCTGAACAGGAGCTGCCTGAACATTTGTAGGATTTGCAGTTGAGGGGTGTGCAGCTCTCTCAGATCCTCGCATTGATGTTGATAGATAAACAGAGAATTTTAGGCTTTTCTTTATTGATCCAACATTTTTTCTTGAGTGAGAGGATTGACTGAAGCAGCTCGACTTTGATCTGTGTACATTTTTTTTCCTTTAACTGTTTTTTGGGCTTTTTTTTTTTTCATTTTGACTGGATAGGGGGAAACACTGTATTAATGGATTAGTAATAATGCTGAAATAATGAACAATTAATAGTTACAATTTGCTCTGCTGCACTTGAAGAAGTGGATGAGCATTATCTCAGCACAATCTCTCTTGAATTCTGTTAGGAGTAAGATACTCCACGTTTACTCATCCTCCCACTAGACAGCTGACAGCAGATGCTGAAGAGGCTTTTCCAAACATCTTCATCTGGAAAGAAAGTGACTTCTGCCTTTTCTTCTTTCTTAAGGCCCTAAGGGAATTTTGGAAATCCTCAAAAAAAAAAAAAAGACAGAGTACCTGGAATATTCCACAGCCTACAGTGATTTGAGACACATAGAAAAGCATCTGATAGCTGGAGAAAAGAAATGTAAAGAGCCACTGGCACTACTCGTGTTCTCCTGGCCCAGGTTCAGCGTTAGAATTCCCTTCTGTGGCCCCATCTTGGAGGAGTGGTAAATGTGCTTGTCAGGCTGGATTTCCCCCCCTCTTTTGGTCTCTTGATTTGTCTGGTATTCAGCTCCAAAAGCCCAAAACCCAGCTGGGAGTGAGGCCCCGAGTCCCCCAGCTCAGGCTCTGTGGCTGTGGCAGCTCAAAAATGCTTTTTTTTTTTCTCTCAAGTTTCCAGGATTTAAAGTGGTGGGTTTGCTTCTGGCCAGGAACAAACTGCTCTGGGTGTTGAATAGCAGCTTCTTATCTCCAGATTCCCAGATGGGCTCGTGGATGTCCCACTTCTGATGGTTAGCATTGAATAGGAAGTTTTTGCAAATGATTCTTGGCAGGAGCACTCATCACATTTCTATTGAGATTTATCTCCACAGCTGAGTTTTCCTTTGCTTTTTTTTTTTCCTCTCTGTACCATGCAATTAAATGGATGACCATCCTATGCAGAAGGAAATGCTTCCATCAGAGATGAAAAGAACTCAGAGTGAAGCCAGCCACACACAGCACCGGGTTTTAAGCCAGCTTTACATCAGTTTTTCAGAAGAAATGAAAAAAGAAATGCATATGTTAGGTGTTCCTGGGCTCTGAGATACCACACACATTTTCCTAGGACACGTGCTCATAAATGCACTGCCTTCTTAAATCAGCTTTTTGGGCTGGAAAAAATACTCTAAAAGGAAGAAAAAAAAAAGAAAAAAAGAGTTCTCAGTTTCTGTCATTAGGTAATGAGAACCTGTCTGTTGCCTTGCTGGCAGCAGTAAATCTTCCCTGTCGTGTTCTTTATTGCCATTTGAACAGCAGGACTCCCCAAACTGGCTGGGCACTGCGTTTGGTTTTGCAAGAGACTATTCAGAGAGACACTCTATTGATTGGAGAACCCTGTTATATCCGCCAAACTCATCACAACGTGTCTGTAAGTCTGCATTTTCTTAAAATGCTTTGAGAATAGAAATACTTGGGAATGAATTAACAGACCTGAATATCATGGAAGCTGTGCTTCTACCCATGGCTGATGCGCTCTTGGGGATTTCTTTTGCCAAACAGAAAATGTAAAAAATGAGGAATTTGACTCAGGAGAATGTTTTCAGAATTCTGGAGGATTCACTGCGGACCCCTCTGGTTTTTGTGGAGGATGAGGGAATCTGCAGCTCCAAATTTGGGATTTTAACTTGAGGTGTGTGCTCACCGGCAGTGGGAACTCTGCTGTTATTTGCCAATAGGTGGCACGAGTGCATTGCTGAGGTTTGCAGGTACAAACTGCAAATAAAAGCCCGCGTTTTATTTATTTCTGCTCCATCCGGGGAGGATGCAGCAGAAGGCACCGTGGCCATGTGAGCAGTCACTGATGCCCACGTAGGAACCACTGCCTGCAATCTGACACCTGCTGCCGGGGACGAATGAGGCATTTTTGTTACAGAACGGAGGGAAAACTGGCAAAAAATTAATGCATAAATATTATATCAGACAGGAATGGACTTCATGTAAAGCTGTGTGAAAAAGGAATGGCCTGAAATCGACCACTGCAGCATCACACACACACACAAAAAGGCGTTTTCTTATCAATTGATAAACTTTAATTTATGGCTAGTCTGAAAGATAAAAACCCAAGCAGTGAAACCAACCAAAAACCCAAGCTTTAATGGAGGCCAGGTCCAAACCCTGCTCAAGGCTACTGAAAAAATAATCAAGTTTATTTGAAATTATGCAACACTTGGAACATAAATCTCTGCTGTTCATCTCTGCTGTGGGGAGTTTATTCAGAGGAGATGTATGATGGAAGAGTGGGAGTTCACGGGGGGAAAGTGGAAGTGCTCTGGTCATTTATATGGAATTGCAGCCACTGGAATTGTCCTTGCTGGCTTTAGTCCAGTCTGGTGCCTCTCCCATCCTGCCCCACCATGGAGATGCAGCAGCTGAAGCATTTCAGTGTCCTCCTGTGCCCTGATCACCAGGGCAGCACCAGCCTGGAGCCACCTCTTCCCTTTGGCACACGGATTCCAGCTTTGGATGTGGAGTTAAGGAAAAACTCGTTTCTAACTAACACCAGCAGAGTGAAATGTTTGCCTGTTTTGTGAGCGGGGTTTTTCCAGGACTTTCTCGAGTGTTTTGCTGGCTGTGATCTCTCCAGAGATCTCTCTGATCAGTTTCTAAAGATGATTTACAGGTTGAAGAGCAGTTGCCAGACTACAAAAATCCTCATTTGAGATTCTTCACCCAGTGTTACACGAGTGGTCAATTAGAGGATGAGAACTCTCCCTCTGCCTTTGAAGCCTGGGAATTGATTCCTGGGGTAGGAATGGGAGCAAAGTGTTTGGGAAGTGCCCACATAATGACTTTGATCCTTGCCGGGATGTTCCTTTTCTTCACAGCCCGGGTCATCATCCTGCATTTGGTGATTCTCAGTGGGTGAGTTGGATAGGGAAATTCTGGGGGTTAGAGCAGCTGTGGGTATTTCTTAGCCCATTTCTGTCATATTTGTGAATGAAAACCATCTGAATGGCAGCATTTACTCTTCCAAATGCATTTGTTCTCTTTTTCCTCGTTGGAATATCAATATCAGAACGGAATTCAGCTCCTCAAAGGAGTTTGATACAATACACCTTTGAGGACAGGGAGTTGGGAATGTTTAGGAATTCATTTTTATTTCCATCACTCTTCTTTTCAACAGGGCAACAGGGTCTAGACTTCTGCTGCTTTGCATGAAGATCTCCCTGCCCATTCTCCTCACTCAGAATTACTAATTGAGTAAGTACTAATTACTCAGCCTGGTGGCTGCTTGCTGGTCGTGGCAGGGTGGGTGGACTTGGTGTGGATGGGACTTGAATACGTGAATATTCAAGGCTGAGTTGTGGGTTTGTTGTCAGCTATAAAACACACAAAAACTGGGTCTTTCCAAGTTTTTAACTGCTTTGTCCAGTGGCATTAGGGAGGGATGTGCTGGAGCAGAGGAAAATGGTGATTTGGTGTTTCTGTTCCCTCTCCTGGCCTAGTTTCCTTCAGGTCACGCAGATCCCGCGCTGTTAAAACCACCCAATAATTGGTGTGCACCAGTCTGAAGTCGGAGTTAGGTTTGACATTTTCCACTGCTTCTCCTAGAAAATTATTTCCTAAAAACAGGTTCTGAGCGGCCTGGTTCTATGGAAGGCAGAGCTCACTCAGGTGAGTGTCAGTGACTTCAGCGCCTGAGTTGGGATCCAGCTCCAGGTTTGGACCCCCTGGAGCCCATCCCATGGATCCAGCTGGGGAAAAACCCTGGGATGAGCCTGCAGCCAGGGAGACACCCCCAGAAAAATCAATGCCTGGGGGGACAGAGGGTGGCATCCCCAATCCTTCTGTGCCAGCCACGTCCCTCAGAGGGGACAATGCGAAGGGACACGCACTTCCCACAGGGCACAGGAGGATCCATACCCCAGGGAGATGGGAAGGGACTCCCTGAGAGGCAGCAGTGGCAGAGCATGACCCAGTGCTTGGAAAAACAAACCGAAACAGGGATTTTTTTGTTTTTTTTGGTCTCCTGCTGTAAATTTATGGGCTTTTTAACTTGCTGTGCTACCTGTCAGTCCGGGAACAGATGCAGAGCCTTCAGGCTCTCCGAGCTTGCCAGCACCTGGCATCCTGCTGGGAGCTGTGGGAGGACTTTCAGTGGGAACCAGGGCAGCCTAATAATAGCAGCAGCATCCACGGGAGCCGGTGTTTGCACAAAGAGGCAGCAGAGGTAACCTGGGGCTGGGCTTGTCTGCAGCCACAGAAGGACAGAGAGGGGAGGAACCGCGGGGCACCGACTGGAGCACTTGCTTGGCAGCAGGGTGCTGAGCGCCTGGGCCAGGAGAAGCAGATGTTTGAATTTCCTCAAAGCTGAAAGAAGCTGTGGGTCTGTAAAAATGAACTTTTTTTTTTTTTGAGGCTGGAGTGTTTCTGCTCAGAATGGACCGGGTTTAATTTACTGTTTGGGTAAAACCAGAGCGATAAAAATGTGTATTTCTATTTTTTTTCCTTTGGGTCTTGACTGGAGGTTTTACAGTTCTTTACCTTAGAAGTTGCTAAGGGTTCAGTTCAGTTGTCTGATCATAAACCAGGTGTTATTTGAGTGAGGGCATTGGGAGGGTGATAGATACAACATAAAAGCTGTTACAGACCTTTTATTTCTGCTCCTTTAACAGGAACACACCCTCTGTGACACCATGGGTCACCATTGTCACTCGGCTGGGTGACAGTCCTGATATTCCATAAAGGAATGCTGGGTACGGAGTGGGATGGATGCTGTGAAAATCCTTCCCATCTGAGCACCTTGGCAGGTGTGGTGGCCAAAGGGTTTGGGTTTTGTTGGTTTTGGTTATTTTTAGGACATAGCTGCTTTCAACTTTAATTTTTTGCCGATGATGACTTTTTTTTTTTAGGGAAAAAAAAGGAAAAGAAATAATATTGAGATTAGATCTGACGAGACATGAGGAAAGAGAAATCAATATTAATATAAGCATCAGAACATTTTAATTTTGGCATTTGAAGGAATAATGGGAATTGTTGATCAGAAACACCATCTGCCAAGGCAGTCTCCCTCAGCTGGTTATGGCAAATTGAGCAATGGTAAATTATTCCTTATATTTATTTCTGGTTCTGGAAAGACTCCCACAAATTTATTCTTTTGTAAAGATTATTCATAAATTTCTCCAAGCCTGTCCTGCCTTTTCTGACCTCCCAGCATTTCTGTGTATTAGGAACGGATTGGAGCAGATTTATTTTCCAGAACTGGGGGAGGATCCTGTGTCCTGTGAGGGGAAGTGGGGATGGAAATAAAGCTTTGGGCAGAGCTTTTGGGATAAAATCCAGAACATCACCCTGTGCTGACTGATTCCCAGGGATGGCACTTCTCAGTGGAGACTCTTTAGGAAAACATCAGCAGCAATGCTCCAATTTGGACTGCAGTGTTCCCCTCTTGGGGATTTGGGTCAGGAATTGATGAAAATTTATGGGGAAAAGATCCTACAAGGCCTTTAAAGTGAAGAGCTGTGTGCTGGCAATATTTTTGTCATGTGTGTTCCCATCTTCTCTGCGGGGAGCTGGGTCTTCCTAGAGCCTCAAACTGCAGTTTTGGGCTGTTGCAAGTATTAGAGTTATTTTTCTCTTAAAAAAAATAAAAAAAATTACTGATGCTGTTTTCTGCAGGTTTTTTTGCAAGACCAGAGAATTGGATTTGGTTACAAATGTCCCCCCATATGCCTGGGGTGGGGGTGGTGATGAAATATAGGCTCTCCAGTATTTTCAAGGCCAATTAATTTTTTAATTAACTGAAGTATACTTGAAAATATAAAACATTCATTTGTGGAAGTTGGTCTGTTTCCAGTTGTCGCTGGATTCATTTGGCAAGTCATGTTTTTTAAAGTAGAAAATGAAATTTCTCGTGCAGAATGATAAATTGTGTCCCCTCCACGGAAGTCCTTAGACTACTCCTTTTTAACTTTAGATTTTGTTGTAATTCGTCGTGTTTAGGTTGACGCCATCTCCACCGTTTCGATTAAAAAAGTGTAATTAATTTGAAATAAGATTTCATTACGGTTCTCAGTGCTCCGTTCCAAACAACTTCTAATTTCCATCAGGTTTTTTTGAGCGTTTTTTTTCCTAAATGGCCTTTGGTTTGACTCCTGCAGAAACAGCCAGGCCCCATCCCCACCAGGAATGTGCCAGCAGTGCTCATTGCCTGAAGTTGAAATAATAGCAAAGTATTTAGTGATGTTCCAGTTCCCTTGCAGATTGAAATAAGAATGAAAATGTTTTGCAATTTGCAAATGTTCCTGTATTTTTTTTTCCCCTAGAATTTGCTGTATATATGCGTGTATATATATATATATATAGTCACTGGTGTAGGAAAAAAGTGGTTTAACTTGTGCTACCAAAATTAATGTCAAAACTAATTGACCTTCATAGGCAGATGATTTTATGCTTCTTTGAACATGGTCTGTCAGATCACCCCATGAATATTGCATTCATTTCGCTCTTCAGAACTGACTTTTCCCCCCTGTAAAAATTCCTACAGTGACTTCACGGAATAAAGAGGAGAATAACGGAAATCTTAATGTTTCCATCCATTTTTTTGGTTGTGGGGTTGACACTGAGCTGGGTGAAGCATCAAAAAAAAATGGGGAGGCTTCCAATTGGAAAAAGGTGGTGTTAAAAAGGGAAGTTGTATTTGATGTGGAGAGTGGTTTGTTTCTTTTTTAGAGATTTTGATGTGTGGAATAGCTGATGTGATTTTCCCAGATTGTTTTATTTTTTTGCTTTATATATTTAGAAAGAGGGGAAGAGAAAATGTAGGTTCCATGTACGTTAAAAAGAGGAAGGAAAGAAGGGGAAAAAAAAATCTCCTAAAATCTGGAAAAATTTCATGTTTTGGAAGGTCCCTCCGACCCAAACCATTCTGTTGATGCAGTGGTAGGGAAAAAAACCAGCAACAAAAAATGCAACCCTGTTGAGTTTAATGGCAGATCCTTAAATTATGGTGGATTCGCGCCTCTGTTGCATTTTTAATGTTGTATTTATCACATCATCTTTATGGGGCTGTCATTTGGGATTCACTGCGGTTTCCCCTGTGCATCAGGGAGTTCATAACTCAGCCCTCCTGACTGGTGACACTCTGAAAACCTGGAAATCAATTGTCCCTCTGAATGCAAATTGTCCTGCGTGTTTCAGGAGCTTCAGTCCATTGAGGCCTTTGAAGCTCTGAAATAAAAATGCCCACAAAGGGTCAGATCTAAAAATCCCCCCCAACATTGTGGACTTCAAGTAGTGGAATTCAAACTCCTGACCCAAGCCCCCAGCTGGGGCACTGCTTATCTCCAGAAATTCCTCTTTCATTGCCTAATAGTTGCCTTTGCTCCAAAAATAGGATTGTGTGTCTCCAGGTCTCTGAAGGACTGGGCCTGAGGGCAGATTAGGACGTGTCTGCATGGACAGAACCAAGGAGGAAAGCCTTGTGAGTAATAGTAATAATAATAATAATAGTAATAATAATAATACTAATAATAATGTTATACAAAAATATCAGCAATTGTAACAAAATGGTTCCTGTTCTAGTAAAGGAAAGATCTGGTTTGTATCTCCCTTCCCAGTCAGGGGGAATATGAAATTTTACAATTTTCGGAGGATATTTAGTATTTTTAAGAGTATTTAAGTGCTACCACCTCTGCTGGTATAGAGGTGGGGAGGTTCCTAAATTTATCTGGTGTGGGATCTGGTGCTGTGAGTGGGAATTGATGGGTCAGAGGGGATGGGCAAGCACAGAGACCCTGCTTTGATGGTCACTAGTGCTGGCCACAGAACAGCAAGACAAGGGTTTTTCCATTGCCTGTTGAGGTTTTTTTAAGCCCTTAAGACATAGAGGTCATCAAGATTTCCATTTTTAATGGGTTTGCAAAGCAGCTACCTGTGCAGGCAGGAGCCTTTGATAAACTTCCTTCCACCTCTTGTCATGCAAAAGCTTCTGAGCACAAGGAGGAACATTTCATATCTCTGCCTGCCAAAAGGATCCTTGGCAAGCTGTGCCTGAGCAATTCTGATTTGTTTCCATTTAATTAATGAACACTTTCCTGCTTTGTGATTATTGTCCTTGCCTGAAGTTGTTCCCATTATAGAGATGAATAAATAGTTCTTGACATTAGTTTCTACCTGCTTTGTAATTTGTTACACCATCAGGGACCTGCAGCTTGTCCTTGCTTTGAGTTCCTATTAATTCTGTTTATTTTTGTCTTTTATATGATTTCTGTTTCGTCCTTCACAGTTTAAGAAAAAAAAAAAAAATCTTAACACTGGTGTTCTTTTATTGCTAATACAAATATCTTTCATCTTTTTTTCCTTTGTCATGGAATAGGTTTCTTTGATTGAGGTGGGAGGCTCTCTTCTCCTAATTTTTGTACCTCTTCCAGGAGCTGTTTGTGCCACATAAACATGCGAGAGGAAGATAAAAAGGAAGATAAATTAACACAGGCATCTACTGAGTGCAGTAAAGGAATTCTCCCATTTCTCTGTGGGTTTTGAATCTCTGTTCTGCTCCTTTGAAGGTTTTTATTGAAGCTGGGTTGGAAGATTTGGCCAAGTGGAGATCTTGGATGTGGGGTGCAGAGGGTCCAGCCCCGGGGTGTGGCTCAGAGTCATGGAGCGGTTTGGGTGTGAAGGGACCTCAAAGTGACGCCTGGAGAGGCTGCCTGGAACAGCCTCTTTTATTTATTATTTATTTATTTATTTATTAAAAGGCCTTCAAAGGATCCACCTTGGGCAGTACAAGAGCCCAGCTGAGGCTACGCCCGAGATGGATGACGGGCCACGAGTTTTCACACTTTTATAAGTTTGTTCCATTTACATATTGGGGTTAATTGTCCAATTAACATCTTCAGATTGTGGAGTCCCATCCTCCCAGTTTGCTCTCCTCACTTTGCTGTTTGTACTTTTTTTGGGCCTGAAGCTACAATGGTGTCTTGAGCTGGAGAAGGATTGTTTTGTCTAATTAAACTGTGAGGAGAACTTGATAATACTTCATATGAAGTTCAGAGTTACACACTAATGCAGCGCAGAATCTGGAAAATATAAAATCTGAAGCTTAAGGCATCAAAATCTCCTCTCATACCAGCCCTGCCATGGACAGGGACACCTCTCAGTCGTGTCTGGAGCAAGAGGGATGTCACAGAGACGTGGCTGGAGCACATTGCTGGGGACAGCTCGGGGAGCGGCTGCCAGCAGCCGGCAGAGCCACGCTGTGTTCTCCATTTGTAAATTATCAATAAATGACTCCTACAGTCAATAGATAAATTATTCACAAAGAAAGCAGCAGGTTCTAATCATCTCCAGATTAATGCCTTCCTGGCAGGGCCTGTGCTAACACAAATAATTGCCTTGGCACGTGCCAAGCTGTCCCACGGATTTCAGCGGCACGAGGCTGCCAGCCACAGGTATCCCAAATCCCTCACTCTTTTTGGGGTTTTAAACCCTGTGTCCCATAAGTTTCATGCAGCTCTGGTTATCCTAAGGGGGAGGCATCCCAGGAGTGGCTTTCCATTGTCCCAAATCACCATTTGTGCCCAGTGTCCCCATCAATAATGGGTGAGCACGATATTCCCGGCACTGAGAGCAATCCAAGCTCAGCTCTTGAGCTTGTCCCCATGTCCCTTTGGAAATTCAGGGGGAAGTTACTGAAGTTTATTTCATTGGTTCAAATTACAAAAAAAAAAAAAAAAAAATTAAAAAATTCCAGCAGGAGCTTTCTTTCACACTCGATTTGAGTGCTTGAATACAGTTAGGCTGGAGTCTGATCTTGTTTATTCTCTGCACATAATTCACTCTGCTTTTACTCGGAATATATTATTTGAGACTAGCAGGGACAGCAGAAGGAAAACTTGTTTGCATGAGTGTAGCTGGATTTTCTGGCTAATGGGACAAATTCAGTGCCAGAGCAGACTCAGGAACATTTAAAGCCTTGGTGAGACAAAAAGAGGTCAAGTTAAATAAATGTGTGTGTGTGAATGTTTCCTCCACAGGGCTGCTGACAGTTTCATAATACTGAAATCCTGTGAAAAAACTAATGAGAATTTGGAATTTTCCAAAATTGGAACAGCTGTTTTTTGCCTGAATGTCTTCAAATCTCACTGAGCAGAGGTTTGATTTAGAAGCTCATGAAAGAGTTAAATTAAAAATAGCCACTGAGGTGTGAGTTTTCCATTTTGAGCCCGTCTCCTTTTGGGAACAGGTTTGTTGGTCCTCGCATGTGCTGACAGATTGCAGAGCTGCAGTGGAAGTGGAGTTTATCTTTTTGAATAAAAATGTCTTCAGGAGAGAGAAAAACTGGTTGTTCCTTTCTCTGGATCCAGCAGTTTTGGAAGTCTAAACAGTTTCTGGCCACTCAAATATTAAGGGAATAGTGATTAGGCAAAGTAAAAACTCCTGTTGTTTTGACATAGACAAAAAAATTAAATATTTTAAAAAAAAAGACTTGGTCATGAGAGAATAACAAAATAAGATTGTTAATTCAGCACTTTGAGGAAAATGGGGTTTTTTGAAGGCTTCATGAGAGATTGGCCTCATCTTCTCTGAGATTTTTTTCCAATAAGTGCTTATCAGTGAAGAACCCGTGGATGCAGCTGCAGGAGGATTCCCCCTTCCATCGGGAGAGTCTGGGAGCACCTGGAACGTTGTCCAAAATCAGATGTGAAGATCCTGTGATCTCCACCATCCTGCATTTCTCCCTTGATTCATGGAATCTGTTTTACCTTGAAATATTACATTTTTTATGACTCCAATCACATTTCTGATGTTGGTGCTCAGAGGTTCCCAGACAGAGGAATACAATGTCCTGTTGAAGGCTGAAATATATTTAGGCCTTTGTTAGGGAAGCTTTGGAACAGCTTCAAAGTCTAAGGACAGGAGATGTTCAAACCTTTAAAGCACATGGAGAAGATTCTGTGCCTCTTAATAAATTCTAGTGATGAGAGAACAAAGAATGGAAAATCTGAGATCTAATCCATGGCCATATCTGAATAATACAATTTTAAGGCATAAAATCAGTTCTGTATAATTTTTTAAATCTATTTATAAAGTTGTGTCATAGATTTTGAGTAGAGTGCTTTTAATAAAAGTTATTGCTTTTATTTAATAACTGATTAAAAAAATCTTAATTTTTTATTCCTCATTTTAACTCCTCAGTTAGTTAATCCTCACTGTAGTAATTATCCCTGTAGACTTAAACCCCACATTCTTAAATGTTGCTGTGATCCTTTTGGCAGTAAATGGCATTAAATCAAGTCCATAGACATCTCAGGTGAGGTCAGAAAACACTTGGCATTTCACAGGAGGTTGTGACAAGGGAACAAAACTTTAAGGAAGCTCTGCTGTCACCTTGATGCTATTCCTTGGCATTTTTGCTGCAGAGCCATAATCAAAATTTCATCTGAACTTTGTGTATTTTGAATAATTGTTTCCATTTTATTTCAGTTTATATCTTATGAAATACCTTTTTTTTTTTTTTAAATCAGAAATCCTAATCCTCGTGGATTGTGGATTTATGTTGTAAAATCAGGTGCTGATTGTTTCTCCTAGTAGCTGTTGATAGTATAATATGAACTAAGTTATTTGCAGCTCATTCAAAATGAGACACAGTTGTGTACTGGAGATGTGCTGCTTTTCTTCTGGGGTTTATTTTATTTTGAATTGGGTAATTCTGACTGAAAGCAGCAAAAATATTGATCAGTATTACTTGTGGCGTGGTGTGACATGGATTTGGTCAGGCTGCTTCATCCCATGGGGAGTTAAACCAGTAATTCAGGAAGGAAAAGTCACCTCCATTGGATAGTTCACGTCTGCAATTTCTTTCTGGAAACTGCCTCTTGATCAAACCTTAAATTTAACTGTAATAAATATCCTTTAGAAAGAACAAATAATCTTTCCACCCTTGTGGAACTGATTGTTAAAAGAAACCAGTTAAATCCTCTGACTCATTTTACTGACGCCTGGAACCCACCAGAACATTACAGCCACTCTTATCAGTGAATTATTCATGTCCTACGAGTGAAAAACCCAAAAGAAACTAAACCAAGATGTGTAAATATCTGTGTTTAAGAGTTTAAGAGCTCATCTTTTGGGTAAGACTATTATAAAGTCATTTGGAGGGAGAAGCTCATACATAAAAATGAATGTTGCCACGCAACAAGTACTAAAGAAAGAACCACAAGATTTAAGCCTTAATTAATTTCCCACAGCAGCTGGGAATGTTCAGGAATGAGGAAATTTGGAGGCAGCAGTGTTAATTAAGGCTCATTTGCTAGAAATCTCTGGTCTGTAATTGATAACTTTGATGTGTGGTGTGATAAGGAGCCCAAGTGATGTTTACCACGATTGTAACAATATCTGCGTTGTTCACTATTTATGCAAGAGAATTCTCTGCTTCTCTGATTTGCTAAAGCTGCTGTGGGGCCTTGGACAGAGACTGGCTTTGTAGAAAAATCAAAGAGATTTTGGGACACAATGAGCCTCTAACTTTTTCTTTTTGTGGTCGAGTTCCTTGTAGATAAAACTCGATTCATCCATTGAGTGAGAGGCAAGAGAACAGAGCCTTTGGTGAAGCTCTCAGTTATTGAGGTGAGTTGATGACCATAAACGCATGGAAGTATAAACAGGAATAACTTTTCATTTTAATCTGTACATTCTCAGCTTAAACTCCCCAGTGAGGAGCTGAAGCAAGTGACTTTAATGCATTTAAACAGAGATTCTGGATATTGGTGGCATTCAGGAGGAAATATTCCTGCGATGGGATCACACCTTCCTGGGCCACGTTGTTTTTCCCCCTGAAGGAATTAATCTTTGCCTCACAGGAGACAAATGATGGAGGAGGTGAGTTCTCTCCGAGCCAGTGAAATGACTGCTAATTTTTGAGTGCTTTCCAAATGATCCGTGGAAAAGATGAACATAAAGGTTAAGTTGTGCTGCATGGCCGTGATGCAAAGGGCAGGTTTCTAGTCCAGCAGGTGCTGAAGCAAGCAGAGACATCCCATCCCAGGAGCTGACACAATTATGGATTAGGTAGGATTAGGGAATGTTTGCTTCATTTCTCTCTTTGTCCCTCATGTCCCAGCCCAAGTTCCTTTGCCTGCTGTTCCAAAACCTCTCTGGTTTCAGGTGGCTTTGGAAACTCCTCAGAATTCCAGTGGCAGGGGCTGCCTGAGGCCTCGCTGCTTTTGACCTTCACTGCAACTTCAAGCCCTGGAAGGAGTCCGTCTTGGAAGGATTTTTATCTTCGCTGTCACCAAACACGAGGCGTGTTTGCTGAAAAGGGACGGGAGCTGTGCTGCCTTATCTCACCCAGCAGAAAACAATATTGGCCCTGATAACCCTCCCTCCCCAGCCCTATCTGCTCCAGAATCAGGTCCTGCCCGTCATGTTTGCACTACCTGATGTGTTCCATGCTGCCCTGTTGGCTGGGACTCAGTGGGAACAGCCATCACCAAGAGTCCCTCACAGATGATTCAAAACATCCAGCTCCGAGATGAATAGATAGCATAAAATAAAATTACAGATCCATGTGGCAAAGGATCATTCTAATGTGTTTGTAATCATTCCCCAAGCCATTGGCTGGGCTATCTCCCTTATATATTGCCAGGGTTGCTTATCTGGAGGTAGCACAACAACTCCCTGAGCGTTTTATCACCTCCTTTAAAAGTGGAGTCAATTACAACTCCAGATTAAAACAGTGATGTACTTCAGGGAATAAAAATGATACCCTGTGATGTGTTTTCTGAAATTGCTGGTAGGGCTTGGCTGAGTCATAACTCAGAACTTAATGAAGTTAATGGAACGGCTCTGGGGCCGATCTCACCGTGGGCTGGGGGAGGATGCAGCTTCCTCCTGCACTGATGGCATGGGCAGGACCTAAAGTCCAGAACCACGTGAAGGGCAAAGAGGTTTCATCTGCTCGACATTAGGGAGATTCAGCCTATTATATGGTATATTAAACAAAATATACATATATAATTATATGTATATTAAATATATATCTATATTAAAATTATATGTATATTAAACAAAAATTGTGAGGAAAATATGGGAAGGGCTATGCACCACACTCTGTGAGCCAATAACTGATTATAACAGAACTTCTTATTGCACAAATATAATTGTTCTGCAGAGGGAAAATGTCTCAATGGCCCTCAAAGGTGTCAAAGGTTGTTGCAGAATCCTCTGGGTTTCCTGCCAGGGCAGACTGGGTGAGAGGCACTGAACTCTAACTGCACCAGAGACATTTTAGATGGTAGGAGGATTTTCTTAGTGGTCAGAGGATGTACCAGAGCAGTGGTTTTACTTGAGAATGCTTTTGCTCCTTTTTAACCAGCTGGACGTCCTTTTGTGTGGCTCTCTGATCTATTAAGTGGCCATGCTCAAAATAGATATTTCAGCAGTTTCACAAACCCCTCTAAATTTACAGGTGGACCTCCTGAGACCTCACTGGAAGCAGATTAAGAAAGAAAATCCTTAATATCAGGTAATGTGTGAAAGGGAGGAAATGGCTTTGGATTAGGACATGTTGAAAGCACAAGTTTCTGAATGTTTTGTTCTAAAATCCGTGTTTCTTAAAACTTTACTGTGAAGTTCTTGATCAATTCTAATCATTTCTGTACCTCCACAAGAAAGAGAGACATCTGTGCCTGTTAAAGTATAAAAAGGTTTGTAAGCTTTTTTTTTCCTCCATCTGAATCTTGGCTCTTATTCCTTGTTTTTTTGGGTTTTTTTTATTCTTCAGGAGTGAATCCAGTCCAATCCACACTAAAGTTACATGGCAGCAAGAGAGATTACTGCCCATGTCTTAACATAAAGATAAAAAAGGGTTTTCTGGCAGAGGAGGCCAGGGATGAGAGAAGGCAAAATCAGACTGTGAATGTTATTGACTTGAGTAGGGGGAGCAGAGTGTGGGGTGAGATTGGGAAGCAAAGGATCCATGTAAAAATGCAGCTTCAGGGCCCTTAAAATGCCCTCTGAGGTCAGAGGTTGGCGTGGAGCTGGGAGCTGGAAGTCTGTTCCAGTGACACGTTACATAACGTGAGATATTCTGAGGCTTTCCAATGAGGTGCCAGCTCATTTTTAGATGTTGCCAGTTTATTCAGATTTCTCTTGGTGTGACAGTCTTCCAGCTCAGATTGCCTTCATTTGATCTGCATTACTCAGAAAGGAGACACGGAACAATCGGGTTCCACGTTTGGAGAGCCAGGCTAAATTCTGATGGAATTAGGTGGAGGAATAGCGCCTGGAGACCTCAGTCTGGAATAATGAGGGTGAAGCAGCTTTGCAGGGGCTGGAAGATTACAGATTTAAGTAGTTAGCAATGTACATTCTGTGTCACATCTTAAAAAAAGTAAGATTATATATATATGCAGTGTAGCTATGTGAGTTTCACTTAAGTCAAAATACAAGGAAAGAAAAAAAAAAGTAATTGAAGAATTTCCTAGCTGATAAACAGGAAATATTTATGTCTGTGGATGTATGGCTTCTTTAAATCTAAGTTTAAAAGTGTTGTCCTGAATTGTTTGTTTCTGGTGTTTCCTTTTTCAATAAGTTGATCACAAAGGAGTGATCTCCAGGATGAAATCTGGGGGAATATAAACAGGGATTGTTGGTTTTGCTTTCAGAATGGGATTAAGAACAGAATTAATCATTATGGTCACAGCAAAACAGATTTAGGAAAGATAAACCCCATTTTTTTGGCAGTTCTATCAAAATTTTTCCTTCTGAACAGCTGACTGGTGTGGATCTGAGAGAGGGGACTGTAGTCTTTGGGATTTATCAAAGAAACTTCGGCAAACTAACCCTCAGGCAGGCACTGGCTGCTGCTCATGCCCAGCAGGTGATAAAATAAAGGGGCCACAGAGCTTTGGGCTCTTTCTAGGGTTGGTTTTACTCCCCCAAAACTGAGCCAGAGCCTTGCCATTGATGTGGAAGGAAGTCATGGACCTTTTACTCAGAGGAGCCCTCACCAGTGGGCTCAGTACAGGACACGGAGTTAAATTCTGTTGTGATCTTGGCGTCGTGTCTGCTCAGTGGACCTTTGTCATGGCTTTGGAGAAGGATCAGGAATTAAACTTTGTGGGAGATCAGGAGGTGAAAGGCTCTTGTGTTCAGACCAAATTTTAGGAGGCTGCCTCCCTCCTGTCACCTACCCCACAGCACTCACTTACTGGTTTTCCTGGTTTATTCTGTGACCCATTTTGCTTCCAATTACAGCGACAGGAACTCTTCTCAGCTCAGGAATTCCTGGCACTTGCCTTGACTCCAGCTCCAGCCCAGTTTCTGTCTTGCACTCTGCTGACTGCGGCACTTTCAGACATTTGATTGCCAACGGGTTGCAGGATCTCACATCCTGTTGCCTTTTTAAGCTGAGCTCTGACTTTCAAATAAAAGATAAAATAGCAAGAGCCTGAGCCTCTCAGCAGTCGAGGAGTGTCTGAGGATGCTTCAGTGAGAGCCTGAGAACACTTTTCACTGAGCAATCCCAACTGCACTGCCTCCTTGGCAAATCCTGACACTTGGGTTTGATATGTGGCAGTGGGTGAACTTTTAGTACCTCGCAAGGCTCTCATCCACCAAGTTTGTTGGTAGTTAAAATAAAATCTTGCTGCCATTTCTGGTGGTTTGAAATCTTCGCAGTCAGGCTGCGTTTTCAGAGCTTTCCTGCCCTCTGTTCAGAGACAGGAATTTGATGTGTGCAGTGGCATTCTGTGGAAATTTATATCCAAACCCCACCTGAGCTTTGACTGGAATTCCCTTTCTGTTACTCACAATAATTAGCATTTCTCAATCAATAAATTGCTGTTCGTGTTCGCCAAAGTCCGTGAAAATAAATTCAGGCAAATTGAGGATTTTAAAATTAGTTCAGGGAAATCTCATGGCCTGTGCTCCACTAGAGGCTTGGTGATCCCAGCTGGTGCTTTTACCTTGTGCATGGGTGATGCCTCTGAGAGTACAAATGGGAAAAAATAGGGATGAACAACTCCAACCTTGCCCTTTTCCCCCGAAATAATTCAACTCATTCCATCTGGTGAATTTCTGAATGATGTCACAGAGAACACAAAGTCCCTTCCACGTGACCCAGCTGCTGCTCTTCATTCTAAATTTTCCACAAAATGAATAAACTATACCCACGAGTTTCATTTAACATTATCATTTTCCTCTCTGAAAAGCTTTTGATAAGTGGCTTAATACAAAAGCTGTGTAGTTTTAGGGTTTTTTTCCTTTAAATTTTTTCGAACAGAAGCCTCTATCCCAAAGGAAGGAATTTATAAACCTTGATAATCTCACTTTAGTCCAACGTTTAATTAATTTTGATTTTGATTGCTCAGTTTCAGGGAATCTGTTTTGCAGGAAGAAATAGAAAATGGGAGCATTGTGAATTCTCTTCAAATAGGGGGAAAAAAGGCATGAAAACAAGCCCATAGGAGAGCAGCGCCTCCATTCAGAACAAAACCCTTTTTACTCAAGTTTCTTTTAATGAAAACCATTCAGCTTGCTGGTGGTTTTTGTTATTCTGAGGGATGGAGAGTTTGAATGTTTTGCAGGACTGCTGGCCCTCAAAGCGAGCCGAGCACAGTCGGTGCCTGGGCTGCACTGAGCTGGAACCTGAATTTTGTCATTAGTGAATGGATTATTCACTGCATCTGCCTGAGCCTCAGGAGCAGAGGGCAAAATCAGACCAGCAAAAAAACCTCCCAATTTACAGCTGAATGCTGAAGCTGGCCCCAGACAGATCTCCTGTAGATCAGAGTTCCAAACCAGTAAGAAACGGCTGTAGGAAATATTTATATGGGACACAGATCATTGGATTGGTGTTGGAGGTAACCTAAAGGTGAATTTTAGGGGTTTGTCCCTGTTCCTACAGATTTCTTTGGGGCTGAGTGCCTGAGTTTAGAGACCTCAGTGATGGGGACAAAAAGCAAATGCTCTTTTGCTGATTCCTGGTTTTAATCTTTGGGGAATGAAGTAAAGTTTAGCACATGTAGGGAAGATAATGAATTTGTCCCTGTTGAACGCATCTCATCAAAACAGAAAATCCTTGGTTATAACTGGGTTTTAAACAATGGCAATGAGAGAACCATCCCTTTATCCTTTCATCTTTTAAAAGTTCAGCCTCTGGTGGGTTGACCAACATTTCAATGAGGAAGAGGTTCTTTTCTTTGATTTATTTATTTTTTTCATTGTGATTTCTTTGTGCAAGGTGAGTGCATGATGTTGGCATCTGGTGGAGTCACAGTGCTGTAGGAGGATGAAAGCCTTTCCCAATTTTTCCCCAGTAGAGCATCCAGGGCTGTCAGTGTGGGTTTGGTGTTGTTTGGGAGCTGTTGAGCTGTTTTTCTTTTCCTTCATCTAAAATAAGACACCTCTAAACAGAAACTTCATATTTGCTTTTAATGTATAGAGGAGATATTAAAACTTTTTTCCCCCTATAATTTAAAGTTTTCTGAAGTGCCGTAGTGAGATTTACAGATGCAAAAAGCAAAACAGCTTGTAGATTTTCTTAAGAAAAAAATTAAATTACGCTCTATAAGCTGATAGACTCTGAACTGATGAAATGGCAGGTTCTTTTTGAGTTTTAGAATTGTGCTTTTAGCTGTGCTGAAGCCTTTCTCTGTAGAACTGTTGACTTTTGCAGTGTCACCAGACCAGGGCAGGGCTGTGCTGCTGTGTGTGTTAAATAACTTCATCTATGTCAGTGGTGAGGCCTTGGGAAGGCTGACCTGGAACAGAGACTGGACAGAGCTGAGAGAAAAAAGCAGATATTTATTGAAAGGTCTTTAGGGCACACCTTGGGCAGGACAGGATCTGACCAGGGCTACACCCAAGGTGGACCCAAAATGGTCACAAAATGGACAAACGGTCACGAGGTCTCACACTTTTATAAGTTTTGGTCCATTTGGCATTTTGGGGTTTAATTGTCCAATCCCAGCTCCAGGCTGTGAGGTCCCATCCTTCTTGTTCCTCCCTCCAGCCCACCCTTGTTTGTGCTTTTGGGCCTGAGAGTTGTTCTTGGTGTGCAGCAGGAAAAGGATTTGTTTTGTGTCCCTGCTGTGTGCAGAGCTGAGTGACACTGACTGTGAGCTCAGAGCTGCACCCCTGGGCAGCACAGAACCTGAAATACATGGAAGCTCAAACTTAAGGCATCAGTGGCAACATTTTTAATTAGGTGCAATTAAAAGCCAACCAGCAGTACCCCGTGTCTGCAGTGCTGACTTTCAGAAATGTGAGTAAATACAAACATCTGCTGCATTTTCCTTTGTTAATATATTTTTCTCTGAGCATCTTCTGTTGGAGCAGCGACTTTGGCTCGTCGACTGCAGAATCAATAAATACATTTCACATTTATTTCAGGATTGTGCAAAACAGCAGAAACCTTGCTGTTAAACATCTTATTTGCAGAGCTAGCATGCCTCAAGTGGTTGATGATTATTGAGATTTTTTCTCCCTGATATTCTGTTGCTGGAAAATCCTGTTTTTATCAGGATCGGTGTCTGGGGGAAGGCAGAGATGATTTGTGTGTGGTTTGAATCACTCTGAACAGCAGTGAGGAGAGGCATGTTAAGCAAGGATGAAAATAATGAAAGATAATCATGGGTAATACATCAATTACTTCTCTTACCTTGGCCACTTTTCTTCCCTGAGAAAAACAGTTCCTGAGAGAAAAAGGGAATTTAACAGGTACTTCCCATGAAAATTGGTGATATGTACTGCTCTGTCAAAGCTGATTTACTGATGACAGCCACTTTATTCTGATTTGTTTCTCCAGTCAACCATCTTGAAAAAATATTTTGTGCAGCTGACAGATGAGATTGTTTTTAGTTAAAAAAATTGAAGTTCTTGTCTCAAAAACTTCAGAAGAAATTGCAACATATCGAGCCTGCGAAATTGAAGTTTGACTTCAGTTCCATCATTTTTTTGACCTCGATTCCACCAATTCAAATTCTTGAAAGGGAATATCAAAATTGTTTCAAACTCTGTGGGTGTTTTTTCCCTTCAGATTTACAGCAGTTTTTCTGTGTTCAATTTTGATTTTAATATTTGTGACATAGCAGCGTCTGTGGATTGGTAGTTTCACATCCCCTTTTCAAGGTGCTGTTGTGCTGCTCAGTGTTCTGAGGCATTTAGAATTTTAGAGATAATAGTGCAAAATTTATGGGTAGGAATGGGTCTGGCTTTTTTCTTTGGATGAAGCTGTAGGTGCGTGAGGATCCTTCAGGAATTCAGAATTTCCAAGGTCCAGATTTATTGATTGGTGTCGTAGGTCTGTGACAGCTTAAATTTGTCCCTCTGGAATTTTAGGGCACGGGAGGATCCTTGCTAAATTTTTGTACAATTGGAACTTAGCCTAAGAAAAGGAGGTAGGATGGATGAGGGTCATTAAAATGAGAGGGAATTTCTAATCTGAGAGGACAGGCTGAGATTGAGGAAAGTTTTTTTTTAATATGTTTTGACCTTGGAGTGATTCCTTGTGTGCATGCCTGTGAATGTGCTGGAAAGCAACTCATGATTGGAGTGTTTATGCTTTAAGAGGTTACTTTTTGGAGTTAATTTAAATAAAACTGCAGCTGAGTTTAAAAATCCCCAGCTGGACCTGGGTTCTGGTGGTCTCCCATCCACTCTGCCACACGGAAAAATGAAATTTCACCTCCACTGAACACCACCCTCCCCAAACCAGCACACAGGAACACTCCTGATGACACACAGAAGTCTCCCACGTGTCATCCCTTTTATTTTCCTGCCACAGAAATAAAAGGCAAGCCTTAAATCCAGCTGAACTGGGGTGTAAAAGCTGAGCAACCCCCAGCTTTTATTTTGGCTTCCAAGATGGGAAGCAAACCCAAGGGATCCTTGTGGGAAGGAGTTCCAGGGAATTTGGATCTGCTGCAGCTGCTGAAGTCAAAATGCTCCTTAATTCCTTACAGTTTCTTCCCTGGAGTGCTGGATTTGAACTTCCATACCCAGGCAGGTTGTGACCCTGCAAAGGGCAGCAGAGCTTCAGGGGCTGGAGGGTGAGAGGAGAAAAACAATCCACAGCATCCACATGGGAACAAGTGGGGATCTTCTTCTCCTGGTTGGTTCATTTTTGGTGGGTTTTTTTGGGTTTTTTTTTTGCTATTCCTCATTTTTTCCATTGTGAGGAATGTTTCTTCGTGGTATTTTGTTCAAAGAGAGGAGGATGTCTAATAAAATCACAGAATGATTTGGGTTGGAAGAGAAATTTAAGATCATCCAGTGCCACCCCCTGCCATGGGCAGGGACACCTTCCATTATCCCGGGTATTTCCAAGCCCCAATGTCCAACCTGGCCTTGGACACTTCCAGGGATGGAGATGATAATACAAGGACTTGGATTTGGCAAGAAAAAGAAGGGGTGGAAGGAAAAAGTGAGTTTTAAGAGTATTTTATTTTTAGTTTTTCTCAAGAAAACCCTGGTCCACGCTTGAATTGAGAAGCCTGAAATCACTCTGTTGTGCTTTTATTCCATGGGAAGGTGTCATTGTTCTTTCACAGCCATCTGCTTGCTTTAAACTCCCATTTTTTTTTTTGTCACAACAGTTACCCTGGTTTCCACTGCTTTGCCTGGAAATTCGGTGGTTTAAGGCAGAGGAAAAACTGGAGAAGAGAAATCCCTAGAAAATAATAACGAGTGACCAGGGATGAGTGACAAATGAGTGACAAATCCTGTCCCTGAGAGCAGGGGGCCATGAGGCACAGCAGATGCCTCTCTCCCAGTGAAGGATTCATGCTCAGGTCTCCTCCCACTGTCACTCCCAGCACTGAACAAACACGGAGATTCCACCCAGATTTTAGTGATCCACGCAGAGTTTGCAGCTCATTCTTATCTCAGTCAGAAACAAATAATTAACGGAAAGCCTGAGTGTTTTCTAGCAACTGCTGAGCTGCAGATGAATTCAGACTCACGGCAAAGACCTTTTCCCTACATCATATCAAAAGTTTATTTTTCGCCACCTTATCTTTGGAAGTCCTGAGAAATCGGGACTTAGAATATTTTCTTTTCGTTGTTGTAATCTTTCTAGGAAGATAAAAGCGTTCCTTTTTGACACGGAGGACAACATTAGGGATTGCAGATTTCCCTTTTATCTCTCTCTTATCAAAAATATTGACTGTCTTAATCTATTTTTTTTTTTCCCCTCGTGTGCAGCAGAGCTTGCAGATGCCGAAATCTCTGGGGGAAACAGCAGTATTTGTGTGTGAGGAGTAGAAAGGTGGATGAAAATTTGTTACACATTGACTGATTTACGGTTTATTTTTCATCTTTTTGTTGCCAACACAGCCTGTCGTGTGGGTTGCTTTCCTAAAAATCTCTTCTCCAGTGTTCCTAATGTATAATTAGTGTCCACATCATGTTCTAGAACCCTTGAGGTTGTTGAAAATGTCTAAGAAAGACTTTTCCCAATGATTTTCCCATGTCCTGCTTCTGTCCAGCCTGAGGAAATTCCTCCCTCCCTCCACAGCAGTTACAGACCATGGATATGAAACCATCTGACTTTGGTTGTGCTGAGATTCAAAAGTGGAGAATTACAGTGTATATAACATTTATAGTCTTGATTCCAAGCCTTTTTTTTTTTTTTGTCCCTCCCTTGTTTGGATCCAGCTTCCTTGGACAGTGTGAGGTCTGGAATTGTGTCTGTGTGACCAAGAAGGGATGTTCAGGGGTTTTTATCACCTTCCCTGTCACCCGGCTCTCACCAGGGTTGGTTTAATTCTGTTGTTGCAGTCCAGTGGCTCCTGTTGTTGTTTTCCTGCTCTATCACAGGAATGTGGAAGTATTTGAGGGTTTTATGGAGCAGCTCAAACTCCCTGCTCTGAAGTACTGGGATAAAACCTCCTGTTCAGCAGGATGAAGGTGCTGTCACTCAACTGGATGGTGGGAAATTTGTGAGAAAAGAAGTGCTGGAGTTGGTCTTTAATAACTTCA
Organism: Sinosuthora webbiana; assembly: GCA_013397395.1. Lineage (NCBI taxonomy): Eukaryota > Metazoa > Chordata > Aves > Passeriformes > Sylviidae > Sinosuthora > Sinosuthora webbiana. Next base: position 334,791 of record VXBN01014090.1, on the reverse strand, counting down.
AATTATTTTATTACAAAATATGAAGGGAAAGGAAAAAAACTTCCCAATCTGTTTCTTTCCTTTGTGTACCCTCCATCCCTCAGAGCTAGGTGCATAAAAATTTACCTAATAGGGAAAAAAAACAGGCATTTAAATTAAGAGTCATGTTTTTCACCTCATTTCAGGTTACAATAAAATGCCATGCTTGTCACTGAGGTGTTCTGGGTCACTTGCTCGTCTCAGAGAAGTGTGGTATCTAATTAAAAATGTCACTTTGTGCGCTGTAATTGTCACTTCTTGCCGTGGAGGGGCCAAGGGATGGGACAGAACTCAGCAGAGTTGTCACAGAACCACAGGAGGGGTCAGCCTGGAAGGGACCAAGGGTTTCCTCTGGTCCCACCTCCCTGCCTGCCCAAGCACAGGGCACAGGATTGCATCCAGACACTTCTGGAATATCTTGTCACCCCCCGGGCTTATCTGAACAGCACAAACTGGAGAGATAAGGGATGTCTGTGGGTGGCCCTTGCTGCTTCTCTTGGTTCTCTCCAGGTGAGTTACACGACAGTCAAGCTGATAAGAAAAAAAAAAAGGTAATTTTTAGATAGCGCCTTTTAGAAAATAATGAAGAAATAGCAGAACATTGTTACTCATTGTGCTGCTTTTAAAGCGCAAGTGGAAATTCAGATGCACTCTGGTTTCTGCTGGAGCTGTGAAATGCACTGTTTAAGTACTACTGGAAGTGTTTTGGAGGAAAATTAATCCGTCTTCAATATCAGCTTGCAGAGTTCTTTTAGGCTGGCAGGTAGCACTTAGAAATGTTTGTTGTGTTTTTTCCCCACTCTGACAACAGCGCAATGAAAAATCAGAAACGCACTCAGATTCCAGAGCAGCTGAAACCAAATGTTGTGAAAGGAGAAAACGTGTTCGACAGACAAAACAAAACCTATTTAGTTAAAAGAATTAAATTTAGCAAAAGAAACCAAACCCCCACTTCCAATCTGTCATAAATAAAAGGACCCCTCACGTTGATGCTGAGCAAATGTAGGTCGTGGTTTCAGCTGTGCTTTGGTGAGGCACTGATGCAGTGCAGTCGGGTTGTTTTGTGAGAAGAGACGAAGTGACAATTCCACTTCAGCGGTAAGAAACAACAGATCTGTGTGGGATCTCTCTTTTCATGCAGAATAACGTGGTTTTTGGGAAATGCACCGCGGGTGTGGATGGAAGGAGAGGAGGGGAAGCCCCCTAAGCGCGGCATGAACTCAGGAATGCTGTCAGCCCCACGAGCTGCAGCGAGTTTTGTTGTTCATTTTTATTAAATGCACTTTATTGGCTCCTTCATGCTTCAGAGATATGTAAAGCACAACACATATTTGTAGCTTCAGTCTCCTAATTGACTCTGATATTTTTTTTTTTTCCCCTCCGAGTCTTCATTAAAGGGAAATGATTTTGCAGTCGATACCTTATGATTTGTTCTAATGCAAATAACATTTAGCACATCTTGTAGACTGTCTGGAGAATTCCCACAAGCTTCCCTGCAAATGTCATCCGACTCCTCAATCGAGTGCAGCACTGCCTTCCCTTCGCCTTCCTGCAATTTGTCATGCTTCATACTCGGCCGAACCTGCCAATTTTCATTGTCCTCACTGACAGCAGCTGTCACCGTGCCACTTTTGGCTCCGGGACTCTTGGTGGCAGCATCCTCCAAGCTACAGGGCTGAGGTGGAGCCTGAGGGGCTCAGAGATGTGCAGCTGGAGTTTTCCTGCTGCCTCCTGCTCAGGAATGGCACCCACGGGATCCCCGGGCTGCCCTGGGAAGGGAGAACCCTTCGGGGTGTCCCAAGGTGGTCGCTGAAGTCACGGTTTTCTCCTGCGCCGCTTTGAGGAGCTTGTGACATAAAGACGCAAGGCATAAAAGCCTTGTGAGAAATCCTGATTGGAGTTTTGCAGGGTTGAGACGCAAGTTCGCTTGTGGATCCTGTTCTTCCCGTGTGCTTCATTAACCAAAAACTTCCATATTGATTAACCCTCACTGTGTTGGCCGTGATGGGGTTGAAATCCACTGGAGAAGGCTCCATGTGTGAATCTGATCACTGGGAAAAGGTGCAGGGCGGGTGGTGAAATTCCTTCTTTTGTTGGGCACAATTCCCACTTTGGAGAGCAGAGCTGGGGTGAAATTTCAGTCCACCATGAGAGAAAAAATTCCACTTTTACAGTCAACCTATCAGCTGGGGAGGTTCCTTTGCAGCTTTTCTTTACATTTTAATTTATAGGAAATTAAGGGATTTTTTTCTGAATCACCACCTCTCCTTGAGTTTTCATCTGCCAGAGGCACAGATATGTTGGAATTCAGTCCCTGTTTATCCAAACCCACAGCCACTGTGTAAAGACTTGGATAAATTATTGCCAGTTCCTGATCTCCTCTCAGCTGGGAGAACTCCACGGAGGGTTCTGCTTTCTCAAAGCTCTCTCACTCAGAATTTTTAAAGTAATTCAAAAGGTTCATGATGCTGGTCATTAATTTTATCTAACACAAGAATATTTGATGCTGTAATTAAGAGGAGTAGTTCCAGTTTGAGGCATGTTTCAAATTATTATAATTAGTAGTAGTAGTGTCTTTTTACAGTATTTTTATTAATTGTACAATTTTCACTTAAATTCTTCAGTTCTAAGTAAAAGGGATGAACCCAGAAGGCTCTGAAAAGTGATTTGTGCATATTTTAGAATGAAAATATTTCTAAACATTATGATGTTTCATGTCACAAGTAAGAAAACATAAGCCCATGAAATCTACTGAAGAAAAAAAAATACCTTGAGGACTAATTTAAATAACTATTATTTTAAAAGACTTAAGAGTGACTGCTGGTTTTGCCCGCCTAAACTTGAATATTCAGCTTCAAGGAGGAGGAAGGTGGTTCGAGTCCTGCTTTGGATGCTTGGGATGTTTGAACTCCTGCAGAAAACCCAACAGGATCCGTGATCTCCTCTCCCTGACAGCTGGTAAGGAGCTGCCGAGGGTTCAGTGAGGGGATAAAAATCTTTGCTGGCAAAACTTCTCCTTGCACAGATGCTCGAGGTCTTCTCCTGCGCTGAGAAAAGCCTGGGTAACTCTCAGTAGCTCTGCAGGGAGTCATTATTGCTCTGTGATCTTTAATTCCAGATTTCCACAAGGGTTTCTAAGGAAGAGAGGGCTGTGTAGGAACAAGGATTACTGGGGTTTAGGACTCTGGGCGTTCTGGTCACAATTTTAAGCCTGGCCATCCCGGTGGCACCGTGCACTGAGTTGTTTTTTAGGGATTTTGCCAAAAAAAGTGATAAATTTCCTGCAGTCAGGAAATCTGGTCAGGGTGGATGTGTGGAGCTGGCAGCCCTGGAGCTGTGGGCTCAGCTGTGCTGGGTTTGCTGCAGGGAGGATTTGGGCAGCTCTGCCTCTGGGTCAGGAGCTCACTGTGCTCCTCCTGGGCTGCAGGTGCAATTCCACCCCCAGGCAACTCAGGTTGGAGTTCAACTTTCTTCTGCTGGAAGGTGTTTGGAGGGCTGCCTTGATGCCTTGGGAAGGCTGACCTGGAACAGAGACTGGACAGAGCTGAGAGAATAAAGTAGAGAATTGTTGAAAGGTCTTTAAGGTACACCGTGGGCAGGACAAGGCCCAATGTGTACTCTACACCCAAGGTGGACCCAAAATGGTCACAAAATGGACACAAAATGGTCATATAATGGACAACCTGTCACCAGGTCTCACACTTTGATAAGTTTTGGTCCATTTGGCATTTTGGGGTTTAATTGTCCAATTCCAGCTCCAGGTTGTGAGGTCCCATCCTTCTTGTTCCTCCCTCCAGCCCACCCTTGTTTGTGCTTTTGGGCCTGAGAGTTGTCCTTGGTGTGCAGCAGGAAAAGGATTTGTTTTGTGTCCCTGCTGCGTGCAGAGCTGAGTGACACTGACTGTGATCTCAGAGCTGCTCCCCTGGGCAGCACAGAATCTGAAATACATGGAAGCTCAAACTCAAGGCGTCAGTCTGTGCTGGTGTGGCTGTGGAGGGGGTCTGGTGTGGTGTGAGGGCTCTGGGGCTCCTGGCAAGGGCTGGAATATCCCCTGGGTTTGGGCTGTGCTGGTGGATCCTGGTTGTCACCAGGCAAGGAAGGTAATTTAGCTCAAATGGGTTAGTGCAGGAGTTTCCAGAACACACTGCCTGCAGCTCTGTGGAGTTGGCAATGTGGAATTTTTCTAACTTTGGGGACACTTTCTAATTTGGCAATACTGTGACAGTGTAGTTTAACACCAGGTCTCTTGCCTTAGGTGGTAGCAAGGGAACAGCTCTGCAGCCTGGCCTAGTGGGAGGTGTCCCTGCCCAGGGCAGGGGGATTGCAACAAGTGGATTTTTATATCCCTTCCAACCCCAACCACTCTGTGACTCTCCAATTTAACAACCACCATCTCCCTACTCCCATTTTTGCAAGGCTGTGATGTCTGCATGGCACCCCTTGCATGCCCACAGAGCCTCAGCCATGCCTTCTAACTTTCAACTCATTTCCCACATTTAGCTTTGCTCAGGAATTCTGTAGGAGCTGCTGCCTCTTTGTTTATTTGCTTTGCTTTCAGGCAGGTCTGCTGTTGAAACCTTTTTCGAGTGCCTGAGACAGCAAATCCAGCAGTGCCCAGGTGCTTCCAACCACGCTGAATTCTCCAGCTGGCACAAGTCATATCCTGAAGTGATCAGAGAGGTGCACCCGGTAATAAATTAAACTGTCCTCTGGCTGGTGTCTGGATGAGATCAGAACCCCAGCGCCCCTGGAAATGGTCTTTAATTTTTGAATTGTTCTCCTGTTCACCAGTGCAGCCTCTCAGTGGTTTATCTGCAAACAGCGTGTGCTGTCTGCAGAGAATGTGGTTTTCTCTCACTCAGAAAAAAAAAATATCATTAGCTCAGTGCCACAGCAGCAGAGTGTGCTTTTGTTTCAGTTTATCAGCCAAAACTGGGGATTTGCATGCATAATCTAGTGGATCACGTGGAGGCCGGGCACAAAGTTATCCCAAATCACCAGTGTCCTCTGTAGCTGCTAAAAATCGAGAGGTAATTCCTCCCTCCTCCCAGGGCCTGAGGTGAGAAGTGCCTGTCGCCTTGGGATCCGTGTCCTGATGAACATCCCGGAGCATTCTAATCTCTGCATTTAGCTCTTCTTTCATATGCATGTATGGAAGAGCTTTGCACAGATGGGTACACAGTTTTTGTCCCCGTTTCTCAGTGGTTCAGTGTAACTACACATCAGGAGGAGTAATTATTTCTATCAGCAAGATTGTGACAGCCACCACACATTATGGAAATTTCCTTCATTGAAACGTTAACTTTTTTCNCCCCCCCCCCCCTCCCCTTTTGTTTGATCCTCGCAGCAACACAAAGAATAGTTTAGAAATATAATTGCAATCTCCAGGAGAAATATAAGCAGCCTGGCTGTGAGGCTGAATCACATTAGAGCACTGGGAATAGAGCCACCTATGAAAGGAAATGAGCAGGAAGAACATCACGTCTTGAGCAGTTGTCATTTGTCAGGAAAAGGGGACTCTGTGCCGAGCCACCACCGACCCTCCACCCAGGGGAGGAGGCAGCTTGACAGTGATGGCTTGGAGCTGGGAAACTCAGGAGGTGCTCCTCAAACTGCAGAAATTGCTTCATTACCCAGCACGGGGCGTGCTGCTGAAACTGCGTTTGTCTCTATCCGAGGTGGGGTTGGGGTAAGCGCTTGTGCTGAGCGTTAATGCGCTTAAATTCTCTGTAAAGACCTCGAGCAATGGGCAGAACCCTTCCCAAACCCAGGGGCTCCACTTGGAAAGCAGCTGTGCTCCGCTGCCAGACCCTAAACCTGCCTGCTCCCGAGGACTGGCCAGTGGGATATCGATACGGTTATGAAATTCCCCTAAAAAATCTGTGTAAATTCGAGTTCCTTTGTCTGATGAGTGCATTAATTCAAGACCCAAACCCTTTAATGCCTCATCCTTTCTCAGCATCGTGCTCACTGACCACAGTTAGGTAAATCACACTGTCAGATATGGGTATATTTTATTAGTGTAAATAATAATAATAATAATAGTGTAATAATACACAATTTTATTAGTGTATAATTGTAATTTTTTGGCTTTGTAAGGATTCAATCTGCAGTATCATGTGCTAACTGCTTGCAGGAAGTATTACTAATATTTCATATTTCTATCTCCAGTAATATTAAACTATTCTAGATTTTTTTTTTTTGTCACTGAAGCTCATAAAAGTCTTGTTAGAAATCCTAAGTAGAGTTTTACAAGGTTGAGACACAAGTTCACTTGTGAATCCTGTTCTTCCCGTGTGCTTTATAAACCTAAAACTTTCATATTGATTAACCCTCATTGATCAACAGTTCAGGCCAGCATCTCTCCCACCTCTGCACTGTGAAATCACAAAAGTCATAGAAGGGTATTTTATAAAAACTAGAAAAATGCAAGCCTGCAGCAGCACGGCACAGAAAAATACACGTGTTCCCATTCCAGCATTGCTGCAGAACAAAATTATTAGTCCAGGACACCCCAGAAATGAGTTTAGATCATCTTCTATGCCATTGAGAGCCTTTAAAACGTTTAAAAACAAAGCGTGTTTTAGGTTGGAAAAGAGAGATGTAACCTTGTGACACTTGAAACTGGGATAATTATCTTTTATTAGTGTATAATTGTAGTGCAGGAGCACAGACATAGTACCTAGAATTAATTGCCGGGTACAGAGGTATGATTTGTAAAATGCTTTTATATCTGCAAATTTAAAATAATTGGCTTATCTGTGAAAATATACATTTGCCCGCGGAGTAGAGTGAAACAGAAATGTTTACTTCTTAGTTTTAGTAGGTGCTAGTTTCAACATTATTTAAATATTATTGGATGTTTTCTTGCCAAGTCTTGAGTGCCTCATCAAATCATCCGCGCGGAAAAGGAGACATGGAAAGGGTTTGTGTCCATGTGAGGAATAACAAGAAGGTTTAAAATCCCTAAATTCCTCACTGGTTTTGATCCTCCTGGGATCAGCTCAGCAGCCAGATGCAGATGGTGAGGAGCAGATTTACTGCAGTTCACATTTCTCCAGCTCTCTTTGGGGCCTCTCAAATGCCAGGAAGGATGGAGGGAATTTTTCCCACCTGAGTGGGTTTCCCGACCCTGGTAATCCATGGAAACCCCACTGAAAGGGACAGTTTGTGTGGTGCTGCCTCAGGCTGACCCCACAGGCTGCATTTCTGATGGAACTGGGTCGTCCTAGGTGGTTTTGTAGGGATATTTGTAATTGGGAAAGGTGAGAGGATTCATTGTGAGAGGTGGGGAAGTGGTCTCTGGTCGGGCCGTGAAGTGGGTGTTTGGGGCCATTGGGATGGCATTGAAGGGTGTTTAACATGCACGTTATGTATGGTAATCATGCATGGAGGATAAAATACACATCATTTACCCCAAAAAGCAACCCCAGAGACCCAGGGCCTGTAGGCAAAGGCAGTAAGTTTTTAATTAGAATGGCTTCGTGGTTGAAAAAAAAAATGATGAGCTTTTGAGCTTCCTGCTCTTTGATCTGGTCCCAAGGGGTGATTTGCTCTTTTCCATCCACACCAGCTTTCCTAAACCAAGAAAGTGTGTTCAGATGTTCTGTCAGGGCTTTCACTACCAGCACTTTTCTATTGCAGTCCAGTGAACTGGGAGCAGGGGGGAATTTCAGCAGAAAGGGCTGGCGAGTCAATAACAGGAAACATTTCTCGTTCAGCTGATCTGAGGCAAACACCTCAATCATGGAGCAGATCCTGGGCACAGCTTGGGCGTGTTGCATGCCACAGTTTGCATTCCAAGGAGCTGGCAGGGCTGTGAGGCTGCTGTTCAGCAAGTGGAGAAGTTGCACTGTGCAGGAGAGGAAAATACCTGCCATTGTGCTGATGGAGCTGTCAGGGGACTCCGGCTGGAAAAAAAAATAGCTCCGAGCTGGGTTCGCTTGGAATCGGAGAAGTTGTGCTGACACAAGCTGGAGGAAAACAGCGCTGAACTCAGTCCCAGGAATTTCACAGGAAATCTTGGGGGCTGTGGGAGAGGTGTGTTTTCAGGTAAGCATTGAATGTTTCATGGGACTGGCTTTTAGTGTGGGTGTCACCACTAATGAAAGGATGGTGGAAGTGATGCTGGAGGATGTCTGCTCTCTGGTTTTAACCTATTGTGCATTTAATCATTTCTTGTAAAATTGCTTGGCTTTGACAGCTGCTCTTACACCAGAACAAGCTTCAGCTGCTTGGGACCGAGAGGTTAAAACCTGTCCAAAAGCAATGATATGGACTTGAATCTCTTTTGGGTAAGGAATTGGATACAGATATTCCTGTGCCTCTGACTAACCTAAGTACTGAGCAGCCAAATAAATGGAAGTGAGATTATCTCTCCCAGCTTTTTCTTTTTATTATTATTATTTTTTTATTTATTTTTTTTTTCTAGCTGAGGAAAAAAAAATCTTAATTTATGAGGGTGTTCTGAGGTCTTTACACAAGGGGCCTCAGCTGTGTGGTGAGTTAAGGACAGTGATGCATAGAGCCAGGGAATTGTGGTGTTTGGTCTGGTTGGGTTTGAGTTTTTTTTCTTTTTTTTTTTTTTAATTCTTGTGGCTTGTGTCCTTTCTTGATTTTTTCCAAGTACCACCAAAAAAAAAAAGAATTGTTATATTTAAAATCCAGCCTCTTGAAATATGAGCATCATTAAAAGTCAATTTCAAAATTAAGGCAACCTCTTTTGAAAAATTTACCCTGGGACAAGTGTCAGGAAAAATTAAGTTTTGCAGGCAGAGCGTGCTGAGATGCACAGTCATTTTGGGAAACACTTTTCTTTGCTAGCACAGAAAATGCAGACACAGAGAGAGCAGTTGATTGCTTTTCACTGGGGAATAAAGTTGAGTTTTTCAAATTCCTCGGCCTTGCTGGCTTCGTGAAAGATTTTTAGTGAGCAAATGCAGCTCGCAGTGCTTTGATTCCCAGTTAAGTGGAAGTCACTAAAACAGTTGTCCTGCAGCTTTTGTAAAGAACAAAAGACATAAATAATTGAGGTTTCATATACGTTAGGAGCAGTAGGAGTAGGAAAATATTCTGTCTTAATAATAGGCTTAACAAGGGAAGGCAATAAATCATTTCTAATTACCAGCCTTGTCGATGACATGTTTCCTCATTCTAATCTTTCAAATTGCCTCCTAAGCTGAGACTTCTTTGTAAGCGAGATTTGCTTTTCTTCTCCTTCCGTTCTGGGGGATGTGTCACTCTGCAGGAGCACATGTGTGTGTCTGCTTGCATCACAGCAACATTTTGCTGCAGAAGATGGAGGGAGGGAGGTTTCCACGGCCATCTGGAGTATTGCTGCCACACGGCTGCCTCCAGTGCTTCCAGGGGAAAAGCATGGACAAAATGGATTCTCCTCTGCGTGGTCAGCCTCCCCAGCTAAATGTGGATTAATTTTGTGTATTTGGTTGGTTTGATTGTGTATTCGGTTGTTTCTGTCATTCTGTTTCCGCATTTAAAAAAAAATATTGAAGAGTTAAACCTTTGAGGATGGTGTAGGGCAGCCCAAGGTAGGTTTGCTGGAAGATGCCTCTCCTCCCATCATTTTGGGAAAGTGGCTGGTGCACAAAGCTAAGTAAAGGGATAATCGTAATTTTATCTTCCTGAAAACTAAATTGGTCTTTTATTTTTATCTAGCCCTTGAGGGACTAGATAGAAATAATAATAATAACTGAGCTGAGATGTCTGTCCTGCTCCTCCCAGTGTGTGCCCCACAAGGGTCACCTTGTGCTCTGATGAAAAAGGATAATAAAGGATAAAAATTCTCAGTGACTGGGCAGAGCAGGACACTGTAGAGCTGAGAACTCAAAAGCAGAGGGGCACAGACTGGTCTGGGTTGTTGGGGACAGTAAAGCCCATCCAGTGCCACCACTGCCATGGGCAGGGGCAGCTCCCACTGTCCCAGGCTGCTCCAAGCCCCAATGTCCAACCTGGCCTTGGGCACTTCCAGGGATCCAGGGGCAGCCACAGCTTCTCTGGGAAACTGGGTCAAGGCCTGCCCACCCTCCCAGCCAGGAATTCTTCCCAATATCCCATCCATCCCTTCTCTGTGTCAGTGGGAAGCCATTCCCTGTGTCCTGTTCCTCCATCCTTTGGAAATTGTCTCTCTCCTTTTTTTCTGCAGCTCCTCCAGGCCACCCTGAGGTCACTCCAAAGCTTCTCCTCTCCAGGTGAACAATCCCAGCTCTCCCAGCCTTTCCTCCCAGCAGAGCTGCCCCATCCCTCTGCCCATCCTGGTGCCTCCTCTGGATCTCTCCAGCAGCTCCAGGTCCCTCCTGTGCAGGATCCAGAGCTGGGGCAGCTCTGCAGGTGGGATCTCACCTGAGAACAGGGGAAGAATCCCCTTCCTCAAAAATCAAGTGATCTTAGGATTTTGCTTCTTGTCTACCTGCTGTGCTGTCATTTAAACAGAGCATGTTGATTAAAAAAAAAAAGTGAAAACACTTAAGGCAAAGAACAACATTTCTGAGTCACTCAGGTTTCTTAGGGCTTCTCCGAGGGCTGGGGATTATGTACTTATGCCCAGGAGTTTACACAAAAGCAGCTTTGGTTTCATTTGTCTGCAATGTGATACCTTTACATTTCCCTATGTTGTTTACTGCTAAATTGGCAGAAAGTTTGGCCCAGGAGCGTGGAGAATTATAACAAGAAACAAAACCCTGTTTTTTCAACCCTGTCCCCCGTGGCCTATCACTTGCTGACATATGTAGTCACTGCAATGAAATAATGATTTTTTTTTTTTTAATTTCTTGAGGTGTTTTTTATTCTAGCAAGAGCAGCAAAGAGAGAGCAGTGAGGTGAGGGTTCTGTCCCTGCAGTGACAATGGGCTGGGGCTGTGCTGCTCCTGAGGAGCTCCAGGTGTGTTGCAGTATCCTCACACCCGAGGGGATGTTTCCCAACTGGGTGTTGGGACAACTGCACTGACATAATTTCTGCACTGAGCTCAGGGAAAAGGGTCTGGAAAACCCCTGACAGCTGCAACTCAACGTGTGGCTGCTGCAGTCTGACAGGCTTGGACTGGATGAGCTTTAAAGGCTCTTTCCAACCCAACCCATTCCACGGTTCTGTCCCGTCTCTTCTTTTAAAAGGTGATTTTTTGGGGTCAGTGCAGTGGCCAAGCTCTGGGGTGCTGCTGAAGGGGTCAGGTTTGGTGCTGGTCCCTGTTCCTTGGGAGCACTGGGGCACCCAGACTGGCACTGATGGCTCTGCAGGAGCTGCCTCCAACCCTCCCCAGCTGTGGAGACTCTTCTTGTGCCCAGCCTTAGGGGAGGGAAAAGTAAAGAGTGGAAAATTACAGTGTCATGCAGGATTATTGGTCCTGATTTAATTTAATTTTTTAATTTTTTTAATTTTTTTTTCTTAATTAAGAGTTTAAGGTAGAACAAGAAGAAGGTAGGCAAATAACAACGCCTTGTGTCTTGCAGGTGGTTGAGGGAATATGCTTTACAAACTGTGAAATTAAGGTAGAATGCAGATTGATCTATTTATTTTTGTGCAATGAATTGAATCTATGTTGTAGTGGCTTAACACATACTAAACCCAGAGATTTGGGAGTTTTATTGATCGGAATTTATGTTTTTAGATCAGAAATGGGATCAAGTTTCTGGGTGAAAAAGATGGTGTTGAGAAGGTTTTTATAAGGGGATTTAAAGAAGCTGGAGGTACGAGGGAAAAGCTGAGAACCATCCCATATGTCGTGTTAGGCTAATCAGAAATATTTCAGCGAAAGTTTTGCAAAGCTCTTTGAAAATCTCTCTGCTTTTCACATTTAGGAGAGCCGTTGTGCACACCTTCAGCTCTGCCTGTGCTCACACAACTGCCTTGCTGCAGCTCCTAATGGCGTCGGAAGAAATTGCAGCAACATTCCTGAAGCGTTGTGTCATTGATGTGGTAAAAGCCCCCAGCCACACCATTAAACCCCATCATCATCCCTTGAAATATTTCCCATTTTCCTTCCAAACTAATGGGATTGAATATCTTTCGACAGGCTGTAGAGCAGATAAAACCCTACAGCGTGGGTGGGTGGGTATAGACAGCGTGAGGAGGTAGGAAACAGGTGGTGAAAATCTGTGGTCCTGACGAAATTAGTGGCAAAAACCTTGGGGATAATGGAATTTTGCTGGACCTTCTGTGCCATGGCAGAGCAAAAAATTTTTCCCACCTCAAGAAATCCTGAGGCAAAGCATGCTGAAAGGAAATCCTCGAGGTTGCTCTTGGCTGGAGTCAGACACTCCTTCCCCTCGGACTGAACACACACAAAACTCCCTGAAGATGGATGTGCATCAGTGGACAGGGATGCATCTGGCCCTACAAACTTTCCTGCGCGAGCAGCTGGAGTTTCCCCAGGTTATCCGTTCCCTGGGCGCAGGCTCAGGGAGGAGGAACAATTTGTATGCTCCTGTCTGTACCTGTGGAGCTCCAGGCAAAACGCCTCGGGGGCTCCCCTGGGGCAGAGCTGCTCCATGTGCTGCCCAAACGGCCCATAAATTATTTGTTCACCTGCTTTGAATATTTACGGCTTCAGCAAAAGAAACCCTGTGTAAAACTGATGACATTGAATTATTTCATATGCCCCAACTGCCTCGTTCTTTTGATTATCTCAACGTTTTGAATTCAGATTTGTCTTGACTGTGAGTTAAAAGTTGTCTTAGTGTGGGAACATGAGAGAAAAAGAAAAACATTCTGGCAGAAATTTGTCAGTAGAATTCTCACTAAAAGGGTAATCAGAGCACAATTCGAGAAATTAAAACTGGGTTTGAGGGGAGGATTTTCTTCCTTCTTTAATCAGGGCAAGTTATGTTCGAGGACTTGCAAATATAAAACCAAATTAAGCAAATCACAGGAGTAAGAAAGTGCAATGCAAGATTGCTGTCAGCACAAAACACAAGTTACTCACATAAATCTTTAGGGCTCCTTAAAAATTGTAAAGAGAAAATAATAATCAACTAATGTTTCAGCTTGATACTGCACCAGATATATGGGGATTTTTTGTTTCAAATGGCATTTAGTGCTGATCAGAAAAAAAGATAAAACTCGATGTAATAACTAGATCCATTCTGTTTAGTGTCTTGGAATCTTGCATTTAGCAGAACACTTTCACCACAAATGGTATTTTAACTCTGGCTGTTTCACATTTTAATTGAAGTCTAAATTTTCTAATGAAGTTTTCATTATGGGAAGTTCACTGAAGTGCATTTCCAGTATGGGAATTGCAGCATCCTGGGGGTGCCAGCTCAGTGGAGAATGGTAAAATTAATGTCAACATCCTTGGTTTATTACCATCAGGATGGAGGAGGTTTCAGAAATAAAAGAGGCTTCATAACTTGGCCTAAATAATACACTAGTTTTATGGGAAAAATGAGGGAGTGGGAGGTTCCTCTAGAGTGATTTGTTGGCCTTTTGGGTAGAAATGGATAAAGGAGATCTGGTGCCGAAGTGGTGTAAGGTGACAAGACTGGCCTTTGTAACAGAGGATGTAAAAAAGGATGTAGGACCTCTGAGCTGCCAACTACATCATGGAATTTTCGGGAGGGGCTGAGTTATTTATCCAAATTCATCCCAAAGGCTTCCTCTTGTGTGGGTGAAAATTGTGTTGAGATCAGGATTTTTTTTTTTTTCTGCTGTGTCCAAGTGTGTTTCACTTATAACTAAGTTTGTTAGTTAATAGAAAACTTTGCCCTCGCAGGTGCCTCTTTAATCATCCAGAAACCTGATTGGAGAATTCAGGTAAAAGAAGATTTAAAAGTGTCCTGGGTTTGGAGGGAGACAAGCTGTTCTTTGCTTTTAATGCCTTGGCTTTGTGTCTGCCCTTTTCTGTATTTTCTGCTGCCTGTTATGCTTTTAATGGGTATAAAGTTGTCTCTCTCAGACACAAATCTCCTCAGCTAGATGCTGTTGCCTGCTCACCACCACACCATTTCTACTGATCTCTCCTTCAGGAGAGTAAAGGAAACAGCATTTGATATTGTGTTTGAACTCAGACTTTAGAACAGAGCTCAGGAGAAGGAAGGACTCTTGTCTGAGTAAAGAGTTGATTTAATCAGAGAGCGAAAAAAGATTCACCCTTGTTACCTTTCCCTCTTTTCTTTCATCTCTGTTTAAGTTGGTGTTATTACCGTGGAAGGCAAGGTTCTGTAATCTCCATTTTTCTCCTGGGGAGAACACAGTGGGAGCTTTCAAGAATTTGGAACGTGTTGTTGCAAGGGATTTTAGCATCCAGTGCCAAATGTGAGGTGCTGGCGTGGAGCTGAAGTAGGTCCTTCTACAAACACTTGCCTGATGCTTTAAATGCTTGACAAAGCAGAGCCTGGTGGTTTTGTCACAGCCACAGGTGACGTGTCAGGTGTGCAGGGCTGGTGCACGGCCTTCTGTACTCACTTTCTGGTGGAAATCAATTCTGAAATCGTTAAGAGCTGATAATTATTCCTCCTGAAATAATCGAATGTATTTTGATGGTCTCTTAAGGTGTGTTGGAGACACTCAGCTCTTCCCAGTGTGACACTGACAGTGCCACCTGGGTGAGAACTTTGGGGAGAAAGGCACAGATTTTGAAGCTGTAGAAACGTGGAAATGCAAACAGTGACTTAAACCAATTGTTTTATGTAAGAGCTGATCATTCTGGTTAAATACTCTGAGTCCTGCATGTGGACTTCATCCACGTCCACCTGAGCAGCAGTTACAGACCCCTGAGGAGTGTCCTGTGCTACCCCCCTGCCCAGAGTCACCTTTGGGGTAAATTTGCTCTTTTGCACTCTCAAACACGGTGATTTCATTATTGCCATTAGCCTAATGAAGCACAGCCTCAAATCACACCTTTTGTGAGGGAGAACTTTCGCTCCCTGTGCCACTGACCTCTCCTTCCTCACCAAATTACCCTGGGTTAAACCTCAGCTCTACATCCACACAATTAATTCCAGCAGGCTGCTGCAAAAGTCATTGTCTTACGCCAGAGCAACCTATATAAAATGCAGCTCCACTGTATATATTAAATGTTGCTCTTTTCTGCAGCAGTACCAGCTCCATCAGCCCTTTAACTTTGGGTTTCTCTGCCTAAAGCTTCCCAAAATTGTAAAGCACAGAGAGAGGAAGTGCTCCCTAATTGGGTGTGTGGTAAACTGAAAAATCTCATTAAAATTGAGGAGTTATTTGTGGATGTTGGTGAAGAAAACAAACCCTTGTAGCTGGGGTTCACTGCCTTATTTTAATGGAGTCCATCATTATTTTAATTTATGTGTGGCTTGGACCTAAATACAAAGGACAGTCTGTCAATTAAACATGCATGAAAGGAGGAGAACTTCCCTAGACTTAAACTTCACTTACATTTGTAAATTAAATTTCCATAACCAATAGTGATATATACAGACTATAGAATTGGTTCTGTTACGGTTGTATTAAGAAGTTCCTTGGATCAGGACCTTATTAAAAACCATCATCAGGGAATCCATCAATAAATGGTACAATTGCTGCTGTTTGTGGTGGTGGTTCTGCACCGTTCCTCATTGTTTTATTACCATATATTTATTTTTTTCACAAGAGAAATAAGAAATACTTCTCAGGGATGTTACTCCTGTAACGTTGAGATCTGTTCTTTCTCTTTTCACCACCTACCCTGGGTCTAAAAGATGGAAATATATTCATCCAGTGTATCTGTGCACAGCTCGGGAGATTTTAAGAGTATCTCGTCTAACAAAAATTTATGAGAGAGAAAACTCCTTTTGTTTGCATTGTTTAAGGCCAGAAGAGTGTCTGTAGCCTGACCTTCTGTAAATGTCAAACCTTAAGAGCTCCTGAATTGTTCTTTGCTTCTAATAGAAAACAGGCAGCCCTCGCTGTGACTGCCAGAATTGTTATTGCTCCTGAAGGCTTGTCCATCCAAGAGTTCATTAACTTGTTTGTATTCACTTCCAGGCTAATTTGCCATCTTCAGCCTCTAAGTTTTCTGTTGAATGATGGAATTATGTTGTTAATATTTTGTTCTCAAAATCCATGCAGGGTTCTATGCAGATGCCATTGCAGAGACAGTGGGAGTCTGTGAATCATAAAATCGTGGAGCGGTTTGGGTTGGAAGGGATCTTCAAGACCATTCAGTGTCACCACCTGCCGTGGGCAGGGACACCTTCCGCTGTCCCAGGGTTCTCCAAGCCTTGTCCAGCCTGGTCTTGGACACTTCCAGGGATCCAGGGGCAGCCACAGCTTCTCTGGGCACTCTGTGCCAGGGCCTGCCCACCCTCACAGGGGAATTTCTTCCTTGTATCCCATCTAAACCTCCTCTCTCTCAGTTTGAAGCCATTTCCCCTTGTCCTGTCACTCCATGTCCCTGTGAAAAGCCCCACTCCATCCTCCCCTCAGCTCTGGAAGGCCACGAAGTGGATTATCCACTACAACCCTTCCAGCACCTCGAACACAACACACACAGTACACATTAAAAAAACCCCATCATTTGGACAAATGCAATTTATGATCATCCAGGCCGGAGCATAGAGCGAGCCCATGGCTGAACATAATTAATCCCTCAAACGACTTTTTGACAAGTGGGTTAAAAAATTTGCAGCCTGATTCCGCACTGTGTCTTTTCATTTATTCGTGGCTGTGAACACGGCGGCCCCTGTGGCGCGAGCGGCGCCCGCTGAGGCCGCAGCGTATGTTGTGCCACCTGTGCCATCCACTGCCTTCCCAAACCTGCAACGGGCTGCAGCCCTGCCTCCAGCAGCTCTCTGCGGCTCTGAGAGCAGGACTTGCATCCTGAAAGGTGGAGCAGCAGGGAGAGCAGAATTGAAAAGGCAGAGAGAACAGAATTGAAAACGCACTGGGTGGATTGTTCTTTCTCAGGGCAGTGGTGAAATCCTCGGGAATATTCGGCCAGTCGCTGATTTAACCCCCCTCAAGGCTCCATTCAGTAACACAAGATGACATGCAGGACGTTTCTGGAAGCTCACTGCACATCTCAGATCACTTTTGAGATAATTAGGCTCTCAGACCTCTCTCTGGTCTTACTCTGGGCCCATAGAATCAGAATCGATTTGACTTTCAGCAGTTCCATACCTCTCCCAGGTGCAATTATATGTTCATTCTCTGCAAACAAAAGAAAACCCCAAAGTATTTAATGTTCCTTTTTTTTTTTTTTTTTTTTTTTTTTTTTTTTTTTTTTTTTTTTTTTTTTTTTTGTTATTGGAATCAAACTGGTTTTTGTGACAACAAAAGCAAGAGTCTTGAAAGCCACTGCATGAATCAAAAGGTAGAACAGGAAAGGAAGTTAAATATGACTGGTGTCCTATGTTTTCCAGAGCTTCAACATAAAAAATGAGTTTCCAAGGAGGAAATGAGTTTCCAAGGAGGAATATTGCTGATATGCAATCCAACTCATGCATTTATTAACTTTTGTACATATGGAGCCTTTCATTGAGAGCATCATCTAAAGGTTTACAGCAAGTGTGAATTATAAGCTTGACTGCTGCATTATAGGAGATATTGAGAGCTGGAATTTAGGGAAGGCAAAAAAAGGGAAAAGAGCCAGCACTGTTGCAGCTCAGGCATGGGTAAATCCTTTCCTGGGCAGGGTGGGATCTGTGCTGGCAATATTCCACTTATGATGGGAAATCTGGGAGAGAAACAAGAATTTGGAGTCACGGACATCCTCTGGTCTGAGCCACTTAAGTCATGAATAAGGTAAGAGTGGAGGCATGTGTGGGTCTGGAAGCAAGGAGGAGAAACTCCAGGGAATGTTTCAAAGCATTTTAAAGCTGTGGCTCTCTGGGACATAAGATTGGCTTAGCAGAAATGAGGGGAAAGTTGGTGGTGATGGGGAATTCTCCTTGCAAACACTGAAAAATTAGAATTGGGTGACTGTGGGATTTTGGAAAGAGTCGATCAAGCAAAAAAGAAAAAAAAAATTCTACAGCTTTTTAAAAGACTTCAAAGTTTCTTGCAGGTTAATTCTGATTTGTGGAAAAGGCAGTTAGTTTTGAGAAGGTTTCCTTACATTGGCCTTTTCACCAGACAAAGAAAACAGTACTGCCCCTATTGATTTAAGACCACTCTGACTGAAAACTGTGCTAGAACATTTCTTCTTCCTGAAATCTAACAAAGAGATCAAGAATTATTTTCACTTCCTAAATTACTGTAGTTTGTATGCAAGACCAAATATGCCGCTGGTTTTGTTAGGATTGTCTTTTTTGTTGTTGTTGAAGGTAACCAACTTCCAGTCTCTAGAGGCAAAAACCTAATCACACTGAAACTCCAAAAATGTGGATTCACAATAACAAGTTCTAGGTGAACTTGTTATCTAAAAGGGTGCTGGGCATGGTGTTATCACTGTTCCAGATCTGTGGCTTTTTCAGTACCAGGAAGGGAAAATGCCTTATATTTCTGTCTGCCTTTTTTTCTTATATAATTATTTTGCTGCGGAGACCTAGAATTAATGCAGCTAACAGAACAACCAGTCAGCCTGTAATGCTTTGCTTTTCTGGTCAAATGGATTTTCATTGAGCACAAACTTTGAAATCAAATACTGTATTTCCTTAGGAAAATCTGAATAGCTACCAAGCACAAGAGAGCATTTAGATGATTATTTGGAGTTGTATTTATCAGAAAGAAAGATGCTTCCCTTTCAATATTATGACAGGGAGAGGAGGCAGACCAAAGGTCTGAACACAGACTCCACAAACAGAGGCCCCATCAATGCCTGCAACACAAATGCTGGAAGGGACAATCTGTTTTAGTTATGCTTTTGAGCACACTTTAAATGTAATTTTAGTGCACAATAAAAATGAATGCTCTGTTTTCCAAATGCATCTGCTGAGCTCGAGTTTCCATACCAGATGGCTTTATATTATGTTAAAACCCCACATACAGTAGGCTAGTGCTCACTGGAGCTGCTGAAAGTGACCTTGCATTTTTTTTCTGCATGAGCAGGAGATATGACATTTATTAATTTTGACACGCAAAAATGTTGCTCTTTCCAGCTTGTTGTCGTATCCTGCTTTACCTGGGTGTAGGGGTTGGTTGTTTTTCCTGGTGAGAAGCGTGGGGTGTCTCTGATTTAAAGATGGATTCGGATACAAGCAATGCCCAAATTGCACATAAATCTTGTTCAACACACGCGGTGTTTATGTTACTAAATGCCAGGCATAAATCACGTCTGGGCTATTGAATTGGGACCTTTTTTTTTTTTTTTTTTGAGTTTGCAGCTGGCAGACATCCAGGCTTTATCTTTCATTCATCCCTGAGCCGCCTCTGCCCTCTCCCTGTGTCATTGAATCCATGGATGCTGTGGCCCAAGGCGACGCCTTCGGATGGGAGTCAGCTGCTGTCCCTGCAGCTCTGGGGGCTCCACCTCAGGGGTTTTTGTCTGCCAAGGCTCTGTGGAGAGAGCAGTGCCTAAAATTAGACTGTGAGTAACGCCTGGGCTCCACCTGACCAGAGAAACCTCGGTGAGAAATGAAATGTCACCGTGTCACTGACATTTGCGCCGCTCCCTCCACAGGAACCCCACGTCCTGCAGAGCTGGAGCTGTGCAAGGAGTGTGAAAACCCTCCCTTCTCCATTGTTTTTCCTGCTGTCTGCTTCAGAATGGCAAGTGGCTATTCCAGCTGTGAATGGCTAATTAGATATTGAATTTCATCTGCCTGTCCTCAGCTCGGTCCTTTTTAAAGAACAGAGTGAAGTTTTAACCATGAGAACCTGCTGAGGGCGAGGGAACGTGGAGCTGGATATGTCTCTGCATCCCCGTGTGGCTGCCAGGTGCTGATAACAATTCATTTTACCTGACCTTTAGGCAGCAAATACGCCATGCAGGAAAGAAGGGCTCTTTCTGATTTCACTTTGATTCTTTTATTACTGAGGCCATATTTCCCACTTACAGGTCATGCAGATCACCTGGTTTTTGGTGATTGTGTTATTTTGCACTTCGTCTGCCTGGCTGTTGATTAATCTAAGTTTTGGTGTGGTTTCCGTCCTCTTCCTGTCTCAGTTGTCAGTAATTGTTGGTGTGTTATTCCTCACAGCATTTCTACAAGGTGGAAGTCTTCCTCCAGGAATCCAGTGCACACAGGCTGTGCTGCTGTTCTGAATCCCAGGTTTGATCCAGGTAGGAATGCTGGGCTCCTCCCCCTGGGTGGAGCCTCCCCCCATGGGATGATGGGATTGTATCAGCCCTGCAGTGAGCCTGGATGGCCCATGAACAGCAGATATCCCCTCGAGGGAGGATGGGGCCTGGAAGAGATGAAGAACTCTGCCCCAGCTGGTTTTAATAGCTGGCAGTAGAATACATCCTGCTGGTTACACCTTGCATTGCAACTTCAGGCACCTCCTCTGGCCTGGCTCCAGCAGCTCCACGTCCTTCTGCTGGGAGCCCAGAGCTGGACACAGGATCCTTGTGGGAATAAATTCCTGCTGGCTGCAGCATCCTGGGCAGTGGGGCAGGGATGATGGGTGCTGCAGGGACGAGCTGCCTCCCCAGCAGTGAGAGATTCCCTGCAGCTGCAGAGGACTTCAGTGCCATCAGCCTGGGTCCTCTGGGGGACCAGAGTGGGCAAAGCCACCAACAGAGCTGTGACAGTTTGGCAGCTCTCTGGAAATGGCTGTTCTGGGCTCTCTGTGACCAAGTGGGATCCCCAAAAGAGTTTTTCCCTGAGAAGAGGGTGGGAACTGCTCATTCTTGTACACTGATTCCAGCAGACAGAGGAGCAAGAGGAAAAGGGGCACAGTTTTGGTCTCAGCTGGTGTTCACCTCCATCTGCTCCTTGCAGCCTTGATTGAGCTGCTTGTGAAGGTATTAATCTCCGTATGCAGAAGATTCCTGTTGCATTAGGAGATTTCGTGCTGATCCAGAATCAGTTCCAATTTATTACACCAATTTTTTCATCTATGTATGACCCAGACAAAAAATAATTAAGATTAAACTTATAATTTTTGACTTCTTTGTATGTTCTGATGTTACTGAATTGGTATGTTTTACCACAGTTTGCCAGGAATTTATGAAATATTTTGTATGATTGAATGCAATTTCCACGCACGACTGTGAAACATGAAAAGTCATCTTATTATCGGTGCGTTCCTATTAATATTGATGTGATAACACGTTGTTGCATCAATTGCAATAAATGGCTCAGATAAGGAGAGCAAACAGAAAACGTTCCCAGCAAAGTTATTCAGACCTGACACTCAGAGCAGCCCTGGCAAAGTCAAGCAAGGAGACTTTGCAATGGCATTTTACTGAATAACTAAAATTTTATTGACTTATGTTCCACATGATGGAGCATTAAGCAGTCCCCCACACCCTAATTCCTTTCTTGGTGGCAGCAGGAATGACCTGCAATTCCCATCAAATTATGTTTCCTTGTGGTTTTTAGACTTTATGTTGTTTTTTTGTTTTGTTTTTACTACTTTTTTTCCCCTCCTCAAGGCTATCTCCAGAGTTAAGGATTTTATTTAGAAAAGTTTTAAAAAGTTCCTTTAATGTGTTTTGAGAGACACAACTTTCCACAAGATCTGCCGGTATTTCACCCTTTGGAAATGCATATTTCTTTATACAACATTTCATATTGATAATAAAAGGAGTCCTACTTATCTGTGGGCATCTTTCACCACAGAGCAGGCATTGCAAAGTCTTGATTCATTTCCCCAAACCACAAATGAGCTGAGAGATGACAAATGCTGGGCCATTTGGAAAAGAAATTCTCTTGGAAAAGAAAACTGCTGATGTGAGGGCTCAGAACTTGTCTTTTAATGGAGTGGTTTTGAGGTTCTTTTATGATTCTTGTGCCACAGCAGCGCAGTACAAACCCAGACTGGTGCTCAAGTACACACAGGGCAGTGCAGGCAGATCCTTATGGTTTTAAGTTCAGGTCGTTGTCAAGAATGTCCTGGAAATTGCAGGGAAAGAAAGGATACAATGTTGGTGTCCCCAGAAAATGGTGGTTTTCCTGCTACTGCCTTAATTTAGAAGGAAATACTTGATTTTGCCACCAGCTGTATGGGCTCCAACGTCCTGCTCTGATAATCCACGTGAAAATACAGCGGGGAAAGGTGATAAATTGGGATTTAGGTCTGTGATCTCTCCTTCTGCTTAGCTGAGGGGAGGACACAATCTCAGGGGTCGTTTGGATGTGGGAAGTGACTCACTGTTGGTTTTTTCCCCCAGAGAGGTGAACTGGGAGGGCAGCACTGGTGACACTGCTCCTGGGTGGGAGGGGACACAGGACTGTCCTGAGCCACCACAGCCCTGACCACTGGGGAACTGTGTTTGGTTGGATTTACTCCCCCTTAGCATCTCCTAAAGAATTCATCTTAACCTTTTCAGGATGAAACTCGCTAAGCTTGGCCTAGCAAGGTAAAAACTCTTGACTGTGGTGTTGGTGGACGTTTGCAAAAATGAGGAGAATGTGTCTTTGCTTCTACCTGACACCGATTCTTTTCTCATCTCTCAGAATTCCTGCAGAATATCTCAGACCCTGGGATTAGAAGAATAAGTGGCAGAGCCATGTTTCACCTCCCAGATCCCCCAAAAAATGAGCTGCAAGACAATAATTATGAATTTCTGTGCTCTGATGTCAGCCTGGGGCCCTGATAAGTATCAGCCTTCTGAGCCTTTGTGGAGCTTGGCCTCTTTTTTGGGCTTCTGGATTTGTATCCATGCTTTCATCCTCTGGTGTCTTTGGAAATTCGGTGCTTTATCTTCGTTTTTGCATCCCTGGCTGCTGTGGAAATGATGTCTCTCACTAGAACACAGACCCTGAGGAAACCAGATGTGCTGATGGGGCTCAGGTGCTCAACCAAAGGAGTCACAATCCTGTTCAAATTGTCGAGTTTTCCCGATTTTTTGAGTGGCCGTTCTCTCCATTTGGACTGTGGTGTTTTGAAGGGCATTTTCAAGAGGCAGCGTGCGCTCCTGGAGACAAAACCCACTTCAGCTGTTCTTGTATCACAACGTGCAACTGCAAATGGCCAAAATTCTGTTCCAGCTGGTCCCCTGCAAGCACCTTGGCCTCCACACACCCTCCCTGGTGCCTGAGTCCTTGCCAAAGATGTTTTCCATGCACGGAATGTACACAGAAATATTTGTAACCTGCCTGTGCGCCACGAAAACGAGATGCAGTTCCAGTGAAAGATGCAACTTTTGATCCTTTTCTGGATGAATTCCATGTTTTGAAGTGTTTGAAGCAGGGAAGACCACAGCAGGTCTTTCATCTTTCCTGTTGGTTGATCTCCGTAATGTCGTGGTAAGGGGCGCTGTGTGACAAGAGAAATGAAGCCCTAAAAAGGTATTCCTATCCCTCTTCCTTCTTTGTGGTTTGTTAATTTGTGTTAATTTCCTTTCAGGATAATCTGTTATCTGTTAGTGATGTTTTTCCCTTGTAATCTTGCTGGTTTAATTTGAAGGAGTGATTGAGAAAACAAGGGCGAGACAGTTTGATGAATAATTTTGAAAATATCGGATGTGTTGAAAAAGTCTGAACTCCTTAGGCAATATTTTCAGCTGACCTCTAAAAACCACTTTGCAGGTGTATGTATCTGAATACGAAAAGAACAGCATTTGCATATGCAAATCCCACCCCTGCGTTTGCACAGTGTGGTTGGATGAACAGTTGAGTCCTCTCTGTGCAATAATTGTCATTCCTGCGTAGAAGTGACCTGGTGGTGGCTGTTTCATCCCTTTTTTTATCAATATTGGTTTTATGACGCTGTGCCTGATTGTTACTCTCTGTTTTCAAGGTAAAAGAGGCAAATTATCAGAGCTGAGCATTTTCAGAGCTAGGTGGGCATTAGAAACTCTGAAATCTCCAAACAGCACCGTACTGTGTTTTTATTTAAATCCACAGATCATAACGTAGCTCTTCAACTTCAGACTTCTCATTAAACGTTAAATTGCAAAATCTGTATTTTTATCACTCTTACGCGATAATGCTATTGGAAAATACAGACCTAAGATTGCAAAGACTTAGAACAAATCATTCAAGGGTTCAGCATTTAATGTAAAGTGCAAAATCTAATAGAACAATCTGAAAAGGCATATTTTAAAAGTGAATAAGTAATGTTTTGATTGGTGCTCCATGACTGCTCTTGTTGCCTCTTTTCCATCTCTGCCTGGGGACAGAAATTACTCAATTCTGTGGTCAAAATTTATAGATGATAATAGGGACTTTTTTTTTTCCTTTTTTTGGTCTTTTTAGCAGTTTAGCTTGCCTTTTTATGGTTGCACTTCTAAAAGTACATAGATACATAAATCCCAGATGTCTCCTGGGGTGAAGGATAACAAAGATAATTACACCCTTCTCCTTGACCTGTGACAAATCCCTTAACTTCATCATGCCCAAATTTCTTACATACTCCAGGCTTCACCCTTGGAAGTCCCTTAAGTGTTGAAAGTTTGGATCCAGGGCAAGCCAAGCTCCTCCATCTCGACGCTTGTTGTGTCTTGACACTTGTCTTGACATTTTCACTTGCAGTAAAAATACAAATTATCCTCATGAGGTTGCACTAGGGTTCCACAGGCTTCATAAAAAAGTCCGTAGCTGGGCTCCTCATGAGGAGCTGGGCAGGTGGAACGGGCAGCCAGGAGCACACAGGAGCACAGGAGCACGGCTCTGCCCTCCCTGCAGGTGTCCAGATGCTTCTGCTCCTCAGGAGATGGGGCAGTTCCACCAGGGTGGGACAGCTTTGCTCAGCTCCTCTGCCTGACAAGATTAACCCCAGAGAGACGTGGGTCACTCTTGGAGGGAGAGATCTCAGGTGACAGAGGGACCAAGTGAGCTCCTCGTCTCATTTGATTTTTGTGCCAGCCAAAAAAACAAGAAAAAAAAAAAAAGAGAAAAAAAGGAAAAAAAAAAAAAGAGAAAAAAAAGAACATAATTTATTATCCTAATCTTGGAGCAATCACCAGGGATGGATTAGTTCTGGAGCTTTCACCACTGACTGTGCCAGTCACTACGTGAAGTCATGAAATAGTCATGGGAGCTTTTGTCACCCTCTCCTGGGTGCAGACATTATCCATCAGGAGAGGAAATCTTTTTCCTGCCTGTGGAAATGAGAGTGATCAGGCAAAGGACCCACAAAAGAAGCAATTCTCAGCTTGCTGAACATCATGGCTCAGGTGGAGCAAGAAGAAAGGAGCTGGGCTTGCTTCTCTGAAGGAGTGGGATGGGAGTGGGATGCTGCTGGAGTTAGGAGGGGTGATGGCAGCTTGTTCCTGTCCGTGTTTATGGAATCACAGGATCCCTGAGGATGGAAAAGCCCTCCAAGACCACTGGTTCCAACCTGTGCCCCATCCCCACCTTGTCACCCAGCACAGAGCAGTGAGTGCCACGTTCCTTGGGCTCCTCCAGGGATGGGGTCTCCAAACCTCCCTGGGCATCTCCTTCTGCAGCCCTGGTTCCATGGCTGAGGTTTTCTGAAATTCCTTTCCCAGGTTTCTTGGTTTTCTGAAATTCCTTTCCCAGGGAATTTTCTGTAAACAAGAGAAGTGTTTTTGTAACTGTACCTATGTCATTCATTCCTTTTCCTAGGAGGGACTTCTTCTTGATGTCCCTCTGCTCTGACCAATGTGAGTGAAGAGGTTTGCCTTTGTTTCACCAATCAAATTGTTCTGTGTAGAATAGTATATAAGGGAGACACATCCCAAAAATAAAAAGGTCATTTTCAGCCTTCTGAAGTTCGGGGCCTGTGTCGTTGTGGTGTGAAACAGCATCAGAAGGGGACTCCAAACCTCCCTGGGCATCTCCTTCCAATGCATTTCACACTTTTTCACTGACAAATTTTTTTCCTAATGTCCAACCTGAACCTCTCCTGCCACAGCCTGTGGCTGTTTCCCCTTGTCCTCTTGCTTGTCAACTGGGAGGAGAAAAAATAATGAAATGCTCAGTTCAGTGGGAGCCAGGTAAACCTGGATTTTACAGCCCTTGTGAATCAAAGCAGACAGATTTATGTGGTGCAAATAGAAATGTCCCAAGTTTAGTTTTTCTGAACATTTGGTCAGTCTGGCAGGAAAAGTGAACTCCAAGTGCAGCAGATTGGGCCTACAGATACTTGGGAAACCAAGTCCTGAGGAGTGGGAATTGTATGATGGTAAAGGAATAAATCTCAGTGCCCAAATGTAAAGAAGGGGAAAGAAGGACCCTATTGATTGGTTCTCTTCTCCTATGGATCTCTTCTGGATTACATTTATATTTTTTTCCAGGAATAATAATACTTGTTCCCTTCACCTGCCAACACTGACATGTTCCAGCTACAGACTGGGACAATGAGAAATGCTAGCTCAGATTATTTTCATTTGGTGTTTGTTTTGCATTCTCTCCCTTCTCATAATTTTTTTAAAAAATGTAATTGTGATTAATTTTAGCCTTAATAACTTTTGCAAGCTGCAAAACTGCTGTGACACTGTGGGAGGCGTGATGAATTACAAAAGAAACCAGGGGAGGTGTTATCTCTTGCCTTTACTGTGAGCACAGGTTTTGTTCTACAGGGCTTTCCAGCTTCTGACACGTGTTTGTTTCCATCAGCTCCCCAAACAGCACATCTGGGGGCTGCTCTATGCCCTTGAGAGGAGTGGAGGTTGTTAGGAAGCTGTGTAATTTGGTAGCAATTTGAATTAAAAAGTCAGCCACCGTTCCATTTGCAGCATTACACGTTTACGCAAGCAGCACATTTTTTTTTATCAGTATTCTTCTTTATCCAAGAGGAAGACGTTGATCAGAGTTCTGGTGGTGCTTTTTGATACATTTTTGAGTTTTTTCTTTCCTGGCTCAGAGGGAATATCTGAT
The DNA here is from genome assembly GCA_013397395.1 of Sinosuthora webbiana. Taxonomy (NCBI): domain Eukaryota; kingdom Metazoa; phylum Chordata; class Aves; order Passeriformes; family Sylviidae; genus Sinosuthora; species Sinosuthora webbiana. Next base: position 307,980 of record VXBN01014090.1, on the reverse strand, counting down.
CTGAGCATCAGCCTGGTCCCACAGAGGCTCCGTCTGCTCCTGTGCTGCACTTGCTGACTCCAGTGGAATCTCCATGACAGGGGCTGGATCTCCCCAGTTATGAGCCTGTTCCAACTGTAGAACACATTCACCTCGTAGAGAGGCTGATCAATTAAACAAACAAGGCACGTGCCCTGGGAAAATCGAGTATTTTGTTAATTCAGTGGACAGGAGTGATGAGAATTTCATCCCAAACACCAATTCGTGGGTGGAGTTTCAGGGGAAGAAGGTGGACAGCCCATGTCATTCCTTGTTCCTCATCAAGACTTCACAGCTTCATTTTATCTTGTCCTTCATAGAATTTTTTCTGTCACACTGAAGGTAAAACATCATTTGGATTTCAGAAATTGCATTATTTTAAGATTCCCATCATTTCTATAAGGAGGAAATGTTTTACCTCTCCCTTGAACAGCCATGCCAAATAAGACAATGCTGTTTTAGCAGGGTCTAAATTGCCCTTAAAATACTGTTTATAATGTGCCCACGGTGCATCCTCACTTCTATATAAATCTGAATTTCCTTCCTGCAGAGGGACTTGGACAACAGCAAAAGGGAAACCTTTTCTTGGGAGGGAGCATGAAGGGAAACTTTTTTAATAACGTTGATGGTGCAGTGGGTGACAGCAGAAGAGACAAGGATGAAAGAACAAGAGCAAAGCCTTTACCTTGAAACAGCAAACCCTAAACGTGTGATTGAAGTGACCATGAATTGCCATCATTAGTATATTGCTGACACAATCCTGATCCCGAAATTCCTTTAAAAATCTTTCAGCATTTGAGTGATTGTGGTGCTAATAATAGGATGATGCTGCAATTTTATTGTCAGGGTTGTTCTTGGGCTTGACATTGTCTTTATCAATCTGTTAATGAAAATAATGCTTATGTAAGGTGTTATTATGAATTCCTGGTTCAGAGCCAGAGATGGGGGCAATGATATTCTGTAGTCTGGCATGTTACAGAATAGTTTTGTTTAATTTCTTTTCTCAGTGAGCACTGGAGAGAGAAAGATTTGGGTAGTGGAGTGTTATTTAAAAACCCCACAACTGTTCTGAAGCAAGCGGTGAATCCGCCCAAATTGTCTTTCAGATTTGAAAGGCATCAGCACAAAATAAGTGGGGGAAAAAAAAAAAGCTGTGAAGTTCAACGTTTAATAGAATCTCATCGAATTTTTTCAAACCTGAGGCCCATTTCTGCCATATTGAAAATATAAACATGTCTGGGGCTTTGCAGCTGTGCCAGTGCTTGCAAGATCTGAGAAGGAAAGCAAATAGATTGCTGTCAAATGTTTCTCAATACAAGTCACAGCTCCATGTTATATGCCCATATCAGAATTATTTCCTCATCTTTATCAATTTACCTCATCCCTGGAGGTGTCCAAGGCCCGGCTGGACAGGGCTTGGAGCAACCTGGGACAGTGGAAATTGTCCCTGCCCATGGCAGAGGTGGCACTGGATGGGCTTTAAGGACCCTTCCAACCCAAACCATTCTGTTACTCCATGATTTATTTATTTTTTTTTTTTGTTGTTGTCGTTGTGAATCCTAAATTTAGGGACATTACAGCAATATTCTTTTCCCTGGTTCTGTAGGAAGTGGAAGCATTAGAAGAGGCAAGTACTTGTGGTTCTGTACAATTTGTCCCTGCCAGCTGATTCCCAAAGTCTTCTTCTGGGAGAGAGCAGAGTTTCAGCTGCTTTGCAGGCAGATTGTAAACTGGCAATCTAGGTCATTGTAAATACAAAATAAACCAGCTGCCAATAAAACTGACATATAATTCTCTATTCCCAGTACATGCAAGCAAAGAAACAAATCCAAGATATTGGCAGTGACAGCTGACATTCCCTCCTCCGTTTGTGGTGCCGTGTTCTTCCACTCGCTGAGCAGCCTCAGGTGTTGCAAGGGCAAAGAGAAGATGGGGATGCAGCCTGAGAGAAAAGTTCCATCCTGTGGAGCTCACTTTGTAAAGGACCTCACTTTGCAACTAAGCACTTGGCTCTGAGTTGATGTATTTGTGGGATAAGGCACTGCCAAAGGTGACTGAGGGCAGCAGGATGAGACACTGGGTTTATTTTGAGAGAGGCCCAAGGTTTGTGGTGTCATTTGGCAGCTCGGAGCGTCAGACCCATCCTGAGCTCCATTAGCCTGCAGGATGTGAACGATCAGGTGGGTATTTAATTGCTTCAAAATTCCTTGTCATGTTATCCCCAGGAAAAACAAACAAATAAACAAACAAAATACCAAAAACAACAAACAAACAAAAACCAACCAACCAAACAAACAAAAAAACCCCAAAAAACAAAAACAAAAAAAAACCAAAAAAAACCCAAAAAAACCAAAAACACTAAGGAGTTCTTTAAGGCTAATTAAAGGATTGGGCCCAGCTTGTTGTTCCCACAGACATCCTTTAATTTGTCAGTGTCACAAATTGCATCATTTTTTGGTGTTGGTGGGCTGGATGGTGCTTTCTACAGCCCCAGGGAATGGGTTCAGGGGCATTTTTCCTAATAATCATCTCCTAGTTGTGCCAAATCACGGGCTTTGGTCCATCGTGGTGATATTCAGCTGTCAAAGGAGGTGATGCCAATCTTATTTATGGTTATAATTTATGGGTTTTCTGAGTTGTATGAGATACAAACTTTGGCATTTCTTCCTCTGATATTTTCATTGACCTGAACCTCGGCCTGGTTCTCATTAAAAATCCTGAATATGAGGATTATGCCATTACAGTTTGAAGAATAAGAATTGGTCTTACTAAAAGAGCCAAATATATACCTTAATTTCAATATAATACTGAGCTAAAGAAGAACTAAAGATCTGTTCTGGCAGATCGCTGAAAACAAAAGAAATCTGAGATGCCATGGACTCCACTGGAGTCAGTTTTAGCTGCTTTGTGCTGAGAGAAGACCCAAAAAAATGTTTTGAACAGAGCTCATTGTCTCTTAGACAGTTTTTAGTCATTTTATTTGCCAAGTTTCCCTCACAGCTGGATTAAGATTTAACAATTTTCTTCCCTCCTCTCCCTCGGCTCAGTCACGAGCCTGTGGGAGATGAGCACGACTCTGGAGCAGAGCCCAAATCTGCTCAAACCCAGGCATGGCTCATGGTGAGGCTGTTTTGGGTTGGAAGTGTGTTCAGGCATTTGTGAAACAGTGGGGAGGTGAACAAGGCACAGCCTTGGAGGTTCTACAGCACAGAAATCCCGGAGCTTGGAGAGGGACGTCACAGAACCAGCTTTGGTCAAACAAACTGGTGGAATCTCAGTCTAAGGAGGTCTGGCATTGCTTGCAGAAAACAGGAATTGTGAGGAAGATCTGGAAGGAGGAAAAAAACCCAAAAACCAACTAAACTTTTTTTTTTTTCTAAAGAAAAAGATCATTTTTATTGTGATTTATTGAGGTAAACCCTCATTCTCCCCTTACCTTTCTTTCTTCAGAGGCGTCACTCAAGGCAAACTGAAGAAGAAAAGAGTGATTAACAAATGAGTTCTTGTGAAGACCAAGCAGCAAAGAGAGGTTGTTGTGCCTTTTCCACTTTCCTTCAGCAGTGGATCCAGGGAGAGTGGAAGGATTGGGGCTGGCAGCAGTTCACTCTTGGATGAGACAATTTACAAGCTGCAGAAGTTCAAATCCAATACTGTGTGCACAATTTATTCACAACAGAAGTTTCATCCCTGAGTTCAGAGAGACCAGAACGTTACCATAAAGAATTCTATATATTTCTGGTAACACTGATGTTATTTCCACACGGTTCATTGCAATCAACAGACTCCATTGTTGCCAGAGAAGCTGGGGAGATGCAGCTTATCTTAAATCCAGAGTTATCTTTGTGTCACACGAGGCCTTTCTGTAAGTTTGCTGTGGCGATCTATCTATGGTTAAATTAAAAAAAAAAAAA
>VXBN01014090.1:289377-304034 GCA_013397395.1 Sinosuthora webbiana | reverse complement strand
AGAGAGAAAGAAAAAGCAATATAAAAGAGGGAGCAGAACACTGGGCTAGGGGAATGAGATGTCTGGTTTCCTCTTCCAAACTCTGCCAGTGTGACCTTGCACAGCCCCTTCTCCGCGTTCCAGCAGCCACCACCATAAAACGTGAGTAATGAGGTTATAAATGTATCATTTTTATTGAGTAATGGCCTTGCGCCGTTCGGTTCTGTCCTTTATTTCTGTTTGCTGTGTGGTTTAATATTTGCCAGTAAAAAGCGTGCGAGTGGCTAATTACATTTCAGGGCCCTCGGTGCTCGGCTCAGTGCAGCCTACGTGTTTATTTGTTTCTGTGCAAAGGTGTTATTAATCATTGGCAAACTGCTGCAGCCAAGGTAACTAAACACAGGGAACCAAATGTGCAGGTGCAAGGGAATCAGGTCTGGAAAGTTTTCCAGCACTCACTCATCCCCTAAAACCCAAAGTCAACCCCTTCCTACCTTGAGTCCACGCAATAAAATTAAACTTTTTTTTCCTCTCCAAGCAGTTCACACAGCATTAAAAACATCCCTTATGTCTTAATCTTGCTACATCCAAATTCCTATTCACCTATTTAATTTAATTTAATTTAATCTGTTCACCTTTCCCAATCCAAGAAGTCACCACTAGAAGGTTTCCAGTGCACAAACTCTACAGGTCATTTTCTTTCTGTCTTTGAAGCGACACTTCTGCAGCTGCAAACAAGTGATGATAAAAGGCCCCAGTGTCTGCGAAATTATATTTGCCAATTTACAATAAATTTCCTGATAATAGTACAGTAGTAAAGCTGTACAGGTTCTGCCCCTGTGGTGTAATTTTTCTTTGAAATCGCAGCAGAAAGGAAAATGGTAAGAGACCTATGGACTTGGAGATCTGCAGAAATGTTCACAATGGTTTTGTTTGATGCTGAGTGTGTTGTTTATATGAAAACAGGATCTGCCGTGCCCATTGAAATAATCTATCACATGAGCACTCCCCCTGGAAATTGAAAGTGTCAAAATGTGCCTCAGGATGGCTTTGTGGTGCAGTAATTAAGAAAAAAGGACTTGCCTTTTCTTCCCATTAAAAACCTTCCTAGCACACTTGTCACCAAAGCATTTGTGACAGTAAATTTAGCTACACTTTTGTACTTCAGATCACAAAATTATTTTGAGCTGCATTAGAAAGATTGAATAGAACTTTCACATGAAATTGCTTTAATGATATTTTTGCGACTCTCGGTGTTTCTCTGAAAATACACTTCATCTTCTCTCGTTCCCTGGTTTCTCTATTTATTATCAGATACCTGTGGAGTTTAATGAAAATATACTTTATGTCAACCTTGTTGTTAACAGTGAAAATTCTCTTTTTTTTTTTTTTTTTTTTTAATCTCAGCACACCCTGTGAAATAAAATTCTTTTTTTTTTTTTCTAGGAAGCAAATACATGAATTTTGTTTATAAACCAGAGGAGCTCATGGTTGCTGGAGCAGCCTTTTGGAGGTGATGTTGGCTGTTTGAAGGTCTCCTTGCTGGTGGGCAACAGGAGACAGTTCTTGCCTCACTCCCCAGCCCATGGTGGTCTCAAACCAAAAATAAAAATCATCATTAAAAGCTGCAAACCTGCCCGGAGCTCTGGGTGGATCTCCACGGAAAACACTGGAGCAGCTCTGCTGAGCTTGGCTCAGCATATTTTATGACAATGATATTTCTAATTCTGTAAATTCTCAGCTTTAAACTGCTCCCTGTCGTCTATTTGAGTCATCCTTTAAGTAAGAGTCTTTGATTTTCATCATTTAATCCCGGTTTGCCCCAGGCAAGCCGTGTGTCTTCCCCTCAATGGCCATTTGTTTCTGCATTTCTAAAGAGCATGGTAATAAGGAAGGTGGGGACTTTTTAAAGATGTTAAAAGTTGTCTTTGTAAGGGCTCCCTGAGCGTGAAATTCCTTCATTTCTTTAAATTGGGACCTTCAGTTTTTGAGGCTTTTCCATTGATGTGCTCAATGAATCAGCGGGTGGCAGGAGCTGCCAGTGCCATCAGCGCTGCACAAAGACACGTTTTACCTTTTGGGGTAAAATACAGCTTTTCTGAGGTCAGTTGACTCGTATCAGTGTGGCTGAGGTCTGGCACTTTTTATCCCTCCAGGTTTATCAATTTGTCGAAGATCACTTGTTTCCTCTGCCCCTTTTTTCGCTCATCTCAAGGACATTAATTTATCTACCCATTCTTACAGGGATATTTGCTTTTATGATGGTTTTTGCAGATTTTTCAGGCTGGATATTTAAGAAGAAAGGAGAAATCAGAAAAGGTAAAACTGACAAGTGGAAATCGCGGGTACTGTAAAGAATCCCAACAAACAAAGCCAAACCAGCCGCTATTATTTTTATTACAGCAGGACATCAAAAATCCAGCAGAGATTGGAGATTTATAGTGCTAAAACCTTCACAGATAGTTACAGATAATTGTTGCTCCAAAAGAATTAAACACAGCAGGCAAAAAAAAAAAGTCATTTTCTTCAAGTGGCTCAGTCCAGGCTGGTGGGAGGATGAGGAGTTGCCATGAAGGCTCCTGGCTATCAGCTGAGCAGTCAATACACTCAATCAATAATTCACAACACTGAATATATTTACTTCTGGAGAAAAAAAACAAACAAAAATCCAACCAAACAAATAAACCACGATGTGGTTTAATATTTTAATTTTGCCTGCCTGTTTCTTGTTCTCAGCTTCTGTAATGGCAAGGGGCTCTCTCACATTTTAACGATTGTGGCTTTAGTAAAACTAAATTATCACCAAGAATGCTTTTAGGTATGTTAAGCAGAAATTCTGTCAGGCCTCTGTGGTCAGGCAGGTGTGTATTTTTGCGTATTTTCTGTGTCAGATCCATCAGGGAGTGACCAATGAGTGCCACCATGGGCTGGGAATGGCGTGAGAGTTGGCCAAGGGTGAAGGAACAATTCCAGGAGAAAGGCCGACCTTGAAAAAATGTCCGGAAGGGCTGAAAATTTTCCACTTTCCCCCGTTCCAGATGTTCCTGAACAAAAATGGGGAGGAGAAGACGAAGGGAGCTAAAATTACCTCTGGTTTGAATTTCTGGCCATATTGAGAAACCATTTCCAGTTGCTTCCAGCATGTTCTGGATTCCACTCATGATTTTAATGATGAAGGACGCCACATCCCATTAGCAAACTTCTGAGCCATGCAGCTCTCCTGAGAGCCTGTTTCAGGGAGGTGGCTGGTGCCTCTGCGTGGCGCATACAAAATATATTTCACAATTAAAGTATTTTCTTCCATTTGTCGTCTAAATCAAATTACAAGGCACTTAAACGTTGAATAATTTATATTCCCCAAAAAGATGTTAGGCTATTAAATAGCAGGAATAATGTTAGGTTTATTAGATTGTTGTAGAGGACTCTATCTTTGGTAATGACTCAAACTCATAATTCTTATCAAATAATTGTTTCCATCTCCGGCTTGATTGTAGGGTTGTTTCAAGAGAGGGTTTTTTTCTGTTTGTTTCTTTTACATTTTAGTGTTTACTGGGCAAATCTTTTCAGTTCAGGCATTCCCCAGCTGGTTCACCCAGTCACCAAAGTCTGTAAAAGAAGGTTCTTTAGTCCATGTAGTCTCTGCATTTGGAGACAAATGCCCAAGTCCTTTCCAAGATCTCTATTCCCCTCCTGGCAAAGGGCTGCATGACTCCTCAGTGCCTGGCTGCATGATGTATTAGCATATTTATAGAAATCAGTGCATGTCTTCTGCTGAGGAGCTTTCAAAGGGATGCAGAGGCATGAGGAGGAGACTCGGTCGTATGTGGATTGTTGGAATGCTGATGAAGCGAGAACAAGAGCAGAAATTATGGTTGGTTTTGCCCCTGGATTTCAGCAGGATGATTTCAGGACCCCCCCAGACTGTTCCAAGGCTGAGGCAGGATCCATGGGAATGGGAATTTGCCCCTGGGAGAGTTGTATTTACAGACAGAATTGTGCAGAAGCAGTTGTTGCAATCCCAAAAGAAAAGGGGGAAAGAAAATTTCACTGTGCTCGGGCAAGTCGATGCTGTGTTTGAGGGAAGAATTAAATCCACAGTGCAGGGGACATTTATAACCCTTCCCTGCTGCAGAACCACTGAGATGAAGAAAAGGCAGCACTCAGAGGATGATAACAAGGATATTATGATGGGCAACACGACTTTGAAGTGCCAATGGAATGGGCAATTCTAGGAGCCCTCAGGAAAACAAGTGTTGCAGAAACATGACAATTTATTGAATAGATTTCCTGCACGCTTGTTACCATTTTTCCTTTTTTTCCCTCCCTGCAGTACCACGGTGAATTCTGTCCTGGCTTTTGGTGGTATAAAAAAATAAAAGGAAGAGGAAAGAATGTCAAGCTGAAGCAGAGTGCCAAAGCCTGAAGTGTCTGCCTTCACAGATGAGGAAGGTGGAGAATTTGCTTGGTTGTCACTGCAGGAGATGGAGAACTTCTCCACAGAAGATGGAAGGTCTGGATTGGCCATGGAATTTACGGTAAGGTCTTTCTGATCTCACTTAAAATTTTGGAATAGTAGTAGGAGGTTTATGCATGAGGAGGAAATACAATTTGCTACCTGTGGAAGGCAGATGGAGCAGGATGGCTTTTACATGGAGGGAAATGGAAGAGGGGGAATAATCAAGGTAAAGAAACAGAATGGTCTGAGTTGGAATGGTGACTTCTAAATTTTGCTTGCTAGAAATACAAATAAACACAAGCCAAACTGAAAAATAGTTTAATTCTGACCCCAACACCACCTGTTTTGGTTTTATAGCAAAATTCTGTCTGGGTGTGAGGGCTGACATCTCTTGACTTGCTCGGACAGCTTTGGGAGCCACTCAGAGCTGTATTTGTAAGAAAGGCAGATCTCAGTCCATAAAAAATAGTGAGCACATGAACCAGCTCTGTTCCTTATCCCAATCAATGCCCTGTACAGAGGCCAAACACAGTAATTATTGTGTTTATTGAAATAAAGAGTAATTCATCCAATTAAAGTGCAGCTCCTATTCATGGTTTTATTGGCTGGTTTGTCTGTGTCCGGTGACATCGGGTGACATCAATCCAGAGTTCAGCTGGTGACCTCCTCAGACACTGTGAACTGCAGGGAAGGGAGTTAGGAAGCAAAAGAAGCATATTCAGGGAGGAAAATTTCTTGAGCTTTTCCTTAAGCAGAAATTATCTGAGTATCCTTTGACACAAGAGAGGAAGTTGGAAATTGAGGGTTTCCACGTCTTCTACCAAAGCACTCCCAACTGCTGCCTTGAGGATCCATGTTAAACCTCGATTTTTGGGGCTGGAAAGGGAAAACTGCACCATTTTGTCTCAAGGTATTTTGTCTCAAGGTGTTTTGTCTTTTCCCCCCAAACTGTGTCTGAATCTGATGACCAAAGATGGAATATGGTGTTTTCTCTGTAAAAGGGGCACATGAAGGCCCTTCCTGGCTGCACTGGAAGGAGAGATCTCATCTAAACTATCGCTGAGGCTTAAAATCCTTTGGACAAAAGTCGGGGATTCATCGATCCTTGGTGAAAACAAAATCGTTGCAAGTTTGTAGATCAACACGCAGGACCACTGAGCGAACTCAGGTGATAATGTCTGGTTGTAATGGTTTCCCTAAAGATTCTGTTTGTACTTTTTCCAGTGAAATGGCAGGATGATTTCAGGAAGGGGGTTTTTGGTTTTTTTGATTTTTTTTTTTTTTGGCCCAAAATGTTACAGAAAATACCCCAGTTTCAGCAAGCTTCAGCCAAACCAGTTGTAATCTGACATACCAGCCTTCCCTGGGTGATGCTCCAGTGATTAATTTTAGTGTTAATGGCTCCAGGTTGTGGCTTTAGCCGCTGCTGATTAATACTCCAGTGATACACCTTAACCCAAGGCTGAAATACTTCGTGCCCGGTATCTGCGAACAGATCCAATTTCCTCCTCAGCAACTGGATGCAATTGCAGCCACTTTTAGTGCTGGATCCAGTCTTTTATGTGCTTTTAAATTACCGGGGAGCTGCTGGCTGGAGAGGAAGGGCTCAGTGAAATAAAGGAGATGACCACAAAGAGGGACCTTGTGGACACGACAGCAGAGAAATATTTGCTTGACCATGAAAACAGCGAGCCAAGGCTGAATCCCAGCACCTTCCCTCTTTCCCAGCGAGTCACTTAACCTCTCCACATCTCAGGGCTTTTAAAATAAAATCGGGTTAATTGCCTGCCTTCAGGAGGAGTTGGGAGACTAATTAATGAGTGTTTGCGAAGCACTTGCAGGCTGTAAAGCGCAGCGCTGACTGCTGGGTGTTGTTGGCACCTTTTGGAGGCAGATCCAGCAGGAGCAGCTCCTGCTGCTGTGGATGGGTGTGGACAGCTCTCTGCTGGGTCAGGCTCAACTCTGAGTCCGCTGATTGCCTCAGTAACCTCCAAAAGAAACAAAACATGAAATTTTTTTTCATGGAGTGCACAGCATGGAGGCACCATCACCAGGCGTTGGCAGTAAGGATCAGCAAAGTCAACAAACAGTGCAATAATTTCTGGGAGCTTGGAGAAAGTCTCTGCTCCTCCCTATATTATGTCCAGAACCTCCTTTTTTTGTGTTTGTTTTCCTGATGGATATCATGTCCGTATATCATGTCCAGAACCTCCTTTTTTTGTGTTTGTTTTCCTGATGGATCATGGTCCGTGCCCACAGGNCCAGGCGTTGGCAGTAAGGATCAGCAAAGTCAACAAACAGTGCAATAATTTCTGGGAGCTTGGAGAAAGTCTCTGCTCCTCCCTATATTATGTCCAGAACCTCCTTTTTTTGTGTTTGTTTTCCTGATGGATATCATGTCCGTATATCATGTCCAGAACCTCCTTTTTTTTCTTTTTTTCTTTTTTTTTGTGTTTGTTTTCCTGATGGATCATGGTCCGTGCCCACAGGGCCCAGGTGGATTTTCCATCCCCCTTCCTCATGTCCAGTCCGTGGCCACCACCCGTCTCCAGCCATTTATTTCTCCCATCTGGTCTTCTGTGCCAGCAGGTTTCTTCTTCAAAAATCACAGGCAAAATAAGACAAATGTGTCAAAATATATTAAGAGTCCAGTTTCCATAGCAATTGTAAGAGAGATTCATCCCTGGGTATGGAGTTTTGTTGTATCAGCTTTTGAATGGAAATGACCAGGTGGGGATTTCTGGAATTTCCACTGCTTTTTATGCGATTTCATTCTATTTACACAGCACAGCTCCAAAATGGGAATCTCCAGAAGAAAGGCTAAGGCAAGGAGTTAAGATCTTTAATGAATATTGCACATATAATTTTATATTATAATATTTACACATCTAGTATATATAGATAATATGTGATAGATGTACATATATATGCAAAAAAATACTATCTTTATTTTATTTATATTTTGCATACAATTATTTCACTTATATGTTATATACTCTGCATCATTATTATTATTATTAATCTTTGGAATACAAGATAGATTACCTAGAAAATGCTAGCTCATGACTGAGGACCACAGGGCTTCCTTTGGAAAAAAGAAAACAATGTACAAGTTTTCCTGACACATTTTTATGTTTATTTGCATTATGAACTCTTTGTGACATTGATTCTGAAATTACCTCCACAGATTTATCCTTGCATGCATCCATCTTCTACCATGTGGCTGCTACATAAATAAAAATATGAATAGGTAAAAGTAGCAGCCTCTTTTCTGTAGCCAAGTCTGGGAGTAGATGAATTGTTAATTCAAGTTAAATTGCTTTTATGAACTTCTTGTTCATTTATATTAATTGCTTGTACTGACCTGACCTAACCTAACCTACTTAGGTGGAACTGCAGAAATTAAAGACGCTCCCATTTTGCATGCACAAACTGCACAGAGAGTTTCTTGCTTAAATGCAGTCACACAGACTTCTTATATAAAAAATGACCAAAACTCATTGCTACTGTGGTCCAGTCAGAGCTGATGTGCCTTTGACAACCATCCATGGAATCACAGAATTCCAGGTTGGATCGCCTGATGCAGCATTTTTTTGGCCCAAAACACAGTCTAGGCAAGATGGGCCAGCACCTTGTAGAGCTGGATCTTAAAGGTGTCCAATGTTGTAGAATCCTCAACTTTCCTGGGGAGATTATTCCAGTGGCTGATTGTTCCCATGGTGAGAAAAATTCCTTTTGTGTCTAACTGGAATCTCCCCAGAAAGAACTTGTACCCATTGCCCGTCCTCTTTTCCATGTGGGTCCTTGTAAAAAGGGAGTTTCCATCTTTGTAGCTGTCTTAAATACTGGAACAAAAAGGTCTTTTTGAGGTTTCTCCCTGTGAGGATTCAGGTTGTGCTTCACAGTGGGACAGGCTGGAATGGTTCTCTTGGGGTTTGAGTGTCCTACAGATTCAGAAGTGTTCCTGTTGGCCCAGGTGTGCTGGGGGACAGAACTCTGGAGGACAGAACTCTTGTCCAGGGTGCTGATTTCTGACTGGGAATTGTGCAGCAATGACTCCTGAAGGGTGGCTTGTCATCCTTTGAAGGGTGGCTTGTCATCCTTTGAAGGGTGGCTTGTCATCCTTCCCCACCTTCTGCATTTGCTCAAACGATTCCATCATCCTCCAGCCTCAGGAGGAGGTTCAGTTCTCGGGAATGGATGGTGAGAGGGCAGATGTGCGCTGATGTCTCCACAGACAATTCCATGGGTGAGGGGATGGGGGTTAAAGGATTTAAAATGGGTCTTAATGTCTCCTCTGACTTTGGGCAGCAGGTTTGTGGCAGAGCCCAGACACTCTGACTCCTGACACAGACAAGGGGGAGTTTCTGAACCTTGGGGTTAATTTCAAGCAGCGGGTTCCTGACAGAGCCCGGACACTGCTCCTGACACAGACAAGGGCCTGCACAGGCCTGATCCTCTGAACTTTGGGGTTAAATACCAGGTTCAGGGGGGATCTGGGGCACCTCCTTGGTACCTCAGAGTGGGGAAAGGAGCAGGACAATGTGTGGCCAGAGTTTGGGATAAACGAAGCTGTGCCCCCCAAAACCTCGAGAGAAAACCCGGTGGGCTCCCTCTCCCTTTATTTGAATAAAGCTGCAGGATTCTCTGTCTGCTTTATGAACCCTGGCTTTTCCCAGTGGGATTTTCCTTACAGTAGGATGAGGAGGAATTAGCCAAAGGCACAAGGAGACCCCCAGTGTATTATGGAAACAACTAATCTGGGCTCAGCTCCTTGGAGGATTTTCTCTCTTCTCCATCACGCCTCATCTCAGGGCTTCTCTTCTGGTAAGCATAAATGTAAACACTGGGAATGTGGTGATGGAGATTTCATTTGAAGTAATAATACCTCTCAACAGGACCAGAAGCTTTGGAAAATTTTGTCAAAGTCATCTTGAACATGAAGAAATGGTGGAAGATGTATATTATCATTTTGCTCAGTTATATAAACTAAAAAAACGAAGGGGAATGCTCTAAGGTTCTCAAAGTAGGCAGGAGAGGGAGCACAAGTTGTAGCAAAGCCAACATCTTTAGGAATTCTGTATTTTCATGTCTGGAGCTGGAATGGTGCCTGCTTTGTACCATCCCTAAGTGTCCGTGTATTACTACATTAATTGTGATTCCGATCAATTCCATAATAACTTTAAGAGTGTAAGATCGAGTGGCTTCTGTAAATAGAGTAGAACTAAATAATGGATATTTTGTGTTACACTTTTTTATTCTCACTTCTTTGGATCTACATCAAAAAGAAGAAAAAAAAAAAGAAGATTGCAGAAAAAATACTTGGCATTTCATCAGATATCTCTAAAATACTTTTCAAATCTCAGAACACCTTTTTATATGCAGCACTTAAGGAACAGAACTATTACTGCTACCTTATTTAACCATATCCCGTGTGCTATTGGCTGTTTTCTCACAGCATCAGCCTGCAGAGCCCCATGAATACAGGCATGAAACAGTTTTATTTTATACTGAAGCACATTTTTAGTCATTTTGGCTTCAGAGTGACTGTGGCAGCCTTCATCCCTTGTGGGATCAAAAGCCAGAAAGCAAATACAATAAGACAGATAATAATATTTATGATTCTCAGGTTTGGAGCTGCTCTCTCCCTTTTTGTAAAGCAGGGGAATTCTCACGGGGGACTTGCTTGTTTAGCCCCTTGGGTACGGTTAAGGCTTCTAAAAGGTTTATAAAGCTCCCAAATAAATATTTGTAAAAGAGCTACTAGCATTTGGAGAGACGACTGCTGAAAAGCTGGTGATATGGCAACTTAACTCAATACACGGCAATTATAGATCTTATTTCCAAGACTTTTATTCCACAGATGGCTCCTTTGCAAGGGAAGGAATAAAAAAAGACAACAGTTTCTTGTTTTCTTTTTTTTTTTCTTTTCTTTTCTTTTCTTAGGTACACCAGTTTTTTAATTTCAGGAAAGAGACTTCTTCATTGAAAGGCGTCGTAGTCTGTCAGTAAAACAAAATGAGCTGCAAACGAGGAGGTGATGAGGTGCAAAGAGAGTTGGGAGAGAACTGATGGAGGTTTGATAATCGAAGCTCGCGGTGTTACGGAGTCGCAGGATGGTTTGGGTTGGAAGGGACCTTAAAGCCCATCCAGTTCCGCCCCCTGCCATGGGCAGGGACATTTCCACTCCCTCAGCATCGCCCTTTGAGTTTTGAGTTGGGTTTATAGGAGCCCTCTGTGGATTTTCCTGGTGGCCGCGGTGAGATTTGACCCTGAGACTTGACTCCAACAACAAGAGGAAAGATAACGGTGTGTCTGCACTTGGATAACAGCTTGGATAACAAACTCTGTGTGTCTGCACCCGGATAACAACCCTGCTGCCCCGTCCAGCTGGTGACAAAATCAGGTCCCTGCACATCTGGGGAGAACCGAGCTGTTCTCCTGGAGCCACCCCCGGGGCGACTGGAGAGCAGAGCTGAGATGTCACTCCCACACCTTCTGTATTGAAAATTCCTGCCCAGGATGCGGATCCTGAAGCATCTGAGGGTGTCTCTCGCTTCAGAAGCTGGAATGATTTCCAGGGTTTGGAAGCGGGGCTGTGTTGTGTAACTGATGCATTGGACGTGTCGGGTGCATGCTAATAATTCGTTGGCTGCTCCTCTCCCATGGATTCTGGACACTGGTGATGGATTTAAAAACTGCAGCAACCCAAGGGTGGGAGCTTTTCTTTCCCCTCAGCCAGCAATATAAGGAAATAACAAGTAGATGGCATTCTACCTCTATTTTTAAATGAAGGCACGGCTGCTTAGGATGTGGAGTGTGTTCCTTTCACTTGTTATGCTCCATTGTCAGTCTGAACAAAGGAACTCGCATTTATTTAATTTAGCGCTTGCAGCCTCTGCCTTTAAAAATAGAACAATAAATATAAACATCGTGTTCGGATTAATTAAATTAGTTTGTGTTAATTAAACCACATTCGATGAGAATTTTGAACTTTGCTCAGCTCCTGCCTGCTGGAGGAAGAGGTGCTTCAGGAATGATGGTAAATCTGTTTCCCTTAGCTGGGTTTGCTTTTTTGCTTTTGCTTTTTTCCCTGTCCTGAGCCTGATGCCTGATCCATCCTCAGCTCCAGCTGGATTCCCTGTGCTCATCACAAGGAAGGGCACAGAAAATAAAGACACTGATTCGAGTTACCCAGTTATTCCCAGCAGGATCCAGGGTCAACACCAATTTTCTCTTTAGGCTTTAAACGTGGCCTAAAGTACCTGACTTCCCTCTAGGGCTCTGCGCTGATTAACTCATCCATGACAGATGGAAATCTATGGACTTCTGGAGTAATTTTTTTTTTTTTTTTCTGTGGGATTTCTATCATAGCTCACTGTAATGACAAAAAATAACTGCTAGAAAAAAGAGACATACCTTAAAAAGAAGGAAAAAAAAAAAAAGAAAGAAAGAAGTGAAATGTTGCTTTTTCATGTCAAGATTTCCGTGATATTCTCCCCTTTTTGGGCAGGTTTGTTTGGCAGGAAGAGGCTGCAGTTTGGGGGACTCGGAGTTCTTGCCTGAGGGCTCTCAAGAAACCACCTCACCTGAAAGCATGGCTTTGAATAGAGGTTAAAAATGCAGTTTAAGCTTAATGAATAGTGATGGAGTGCTAAAAGGCAAGGTGTCTAAATGAGAAACAAAAACGTATTTCAACTCTAGTCCCACAGTCTCATTAAAATCCCATTAAAGTTCTCTCTCCGGGGAATGCCCAAACTGCGCCAGGGTTTGCAGCTCTGATGGACACGACTGGTAATTTGGTAAAGTGCGGGTGTATTAATTTTATTAATCCAGTTTTTGATATTATTAAGTGCGAGACATTTTTATGAGCTTCATCACCTCTGAGGACCCAGATTTTTGCAGGATGAGAGGTTTCCATGGACTGGAATTGCAGCTGGAGCACAGCACTGCTGGAATCCACTGGCCAGAGCTTCAGCAGGGGTAAAATGGGGCAGCTCTTCCCTCGGGGGAGAAATTTGTGTCACTCCGGAAGATCTACAGCTTTCATCTCAGGGAAATAAAGAAATCATCAAAACCTACTTAATTAAATAAGTTAATAATGGGAAGGGATTATAAAATGCTATATAATTAGTAAACAAAGTGAGATATTTGAGGTCAATTCTACAATTATGTCTATAAGTGAATTATACATAAAAATAGATATACTTAATATATATATATATAAAAATTAAAAATACCTCTAACACATTTTCTGGGATAAATATCGTAAAATATTCTGTAGCTATCACAAACATGATAAATTTTGGATTAGGAAATGCGTCTGGTTGGTGAGTGTCAGCATTCTGGAACGGTCGCAAACAGTGGCCAATTTGTTCTAAACTTGTAAATCCTCAGTAGATTGTTCAATGTTCTCAGTTAGAAACTCCGGGCAGAGAAACGGTGACAGCAATTTTATTAAAATAACACTCTTGTAGATTGCTTCAGTAAATCTAGGAGATCATCAAGATAAATGAGGAAATTAATTAAAAAAGCACAAAGGCTTCATCCCCAGTGATTTGACCTATTGTACAAAGAAGTGGTGGTACTTAAGCAAAAAAGTCCACAAGTTGAAGGATTCAGTAGAGTTTATTGTGAAATATTCCCCTTTATTTAAATTCTTATTGCAGGGGTTATATTTCATGTGATTCTAATTTTTTTTTAGTCAAGAATCAGTCATTATTATAAAATGAACCAACAGTTTCAGTCATTGATATTTGAGACTGAAAAAAAGCAGCATATTTATTGAAAGGAAGATTGAACCAGCTCAGAATAAAGATAGAAAAACCCAATCTTAGCATTAATGACTGAACCCATTTAACAGAGGTCGGTATTTCCTTTATTTGGGTATTTTTCCCATTTTATAATGGATTAGAACAATAGGTGCAGTCTGTGAGCTCCAGTAACAAAATAAATGAATATAATAATCCTTGCCTGAGCACCAACCAGCCTGTGTCACCTTGATCCTTTTCCTGTGTGTGCCTGGTAGGATTTTGCCAAAAATATGTGTATTTCTTCAAACATGGGACTAAAAAAAGATTTCAAGTAAGCCTAGAGTCTACAGAGGAAATGAAATTCAAAAATTATTCAACAACAGCAGCAACAAAAAGATCTAGAAAGTTCATTTTTAATGCCCTGGAAGGAATGAGAATTATCACAATTATAAATACATGACAACACACACCTGATTTCTTTTCTGAGGATGTTGTTGACTCTGTTTTTCTCCACAAATGCACCTGGGATGATAACCTGGAACCAGTGGAAGGGATGCTGCAGGCATTTGATCTCCAGTTCTGAATCCGTAATGTAAACTTTGGAGTTATTGTCATATTGCTGCAGGTTCCTGCCATGAATATAAATGACTGCTCCTGTTGGAAAGGCTTCTGTTTAAGAGAAGTGGCTTTTTTTTTAAGGAGAGTTTTGTAATTTACTCCAGGTCTGAGGGTAATCTTTCCTAAACTTGGTAATTCCTACGTGGAACACTGGAATGTTCTTGGAGGAGCTTTGATTAATGTTATTAATGTTAATAATAACATTATTATTGGAGAAATATTGCAGTGTGTTAAAAACACGTCCATCAACTCAGAAATTTGAGTTGGGTTTAATGATTGTGTGGGCAATGCTGATGTCAATACCACACTGGGACCCCTAGGCAGCCGTTTATCCACAACATGTGCCAAAAATTTGGGAAGCTCTGAGGGTCAGAGCAAAGACACAATTTAATGGATATTTTCATACCTCACTAGATTATTTCCTGCCTTTTTTTTTTTTTCTTTTTCTTTTTTTCTTTTTTTTTTTTCTTTTTTCTTCCCGCTTGGATAATCTGGATTTACATTACACAAGTCCCACCACCCTGTTTTATTTCTGTTTTAATAATATCTTCAAGCCATGATATTTTCCCCTTGTAAGACGTGCCATGTTTTCTGCCTGTTCAATATTTACACTTTTTAGCCTATCTCCAGCAATGTGGGCACAAGGTTGACACCCAAACCTTGTCCTTGGCCTGTGTTGGTGATACAGAACGGCTTTTGCTAAAAGTTTAATTAAGAACTAGTAACAAAATAATACTATAAATGATGAGATCAAGCTAAGTTCAAAGCTCTATTGGGCTGTCTAACACTTAATGCATTTGCCCTATAGGTTCTGTACAAATTGAAAATACAACTTGGTCCTTGATCTCCCT
>VXBN01014090.1:269836-289321 GCA_013397395.1 Sinosuthora webbiana | reverse complement strand
TATATATATATATATATTTTTTTTTTTTTTTTTCCCCCAAGGCTGTTCTCCTGCCTGTATTTTAAGTTTATATACTGTCCCTGTTGCTGCTCCTGCTATTGTCACTTTGTAAAATCCTCCCTAATAGCACTTGTTCTCTTTCTGCTTGACAGGTGGCCTTCCCTTCCCTGTGCCCTCTGCGTGCCTGGAATGCCGATGGCAGGAACAGGATTTACCTGGAACTCTCAGGTGGAGAAAAACCCAACTTGTTGTTGCCATTTTTATTGATAAAAAAAAAAAAAAAAGGCTACAAAGCCCTTAAAGAGGAGGCTTCACAGAGCTGTAGTGAGGCAATGCCCCAAGAGCTGACCCTTTATTTAGGATCTCTCAGCAGAGCTCTGGGCTCGTGCTGTTATTCAGGGCAGACATTTTATGGCGTTTTGTATTTCAGGAACGGCAAGGCAGAACTTCCTGCACTGAAGGTGCCCAGGGTTTTATCTGCAGCTCCTTCTGGGTTTGTTATTCCAAAGCATCTCGCCGGCTTAGATATCTAAGTCCCAGTGAAAGTCGGTGGAACTTAGATAAATGGATTTTAGGGACGGGGTTATAAACATTTGCTATCAATTTCAGCACGCCGCTCTCCACGGAATCTTAATTACTGACTGGGCTTGCCACACGCCTCTAACTTTATTTTGAGCCATAATAATTGTTTTTGCAAGATAACAGTGCTGATAACGGCGAGCTGGGTGCCCGGGCTGCAGAGGTGAAAACCTCACCATTTGTTTTTGACTCCCTCCTCTGCGGCTCTGGAAACCTCCGTCACTCCCTTTGGCTGGCATCCCCCTAATTTAATGGACTGTGCTTGTCAGGAGCGTAAATCAAACACTGCAGACAATCAGGTGAGTCCTTGTCATCTGTCAAATAATGGGGCTTTTAGGTGCACTGAGGAAAACTTGGCAAAGTAGGGTAGGTTGCATTCTGAAGTTTTAAACCGAAGCTCTGTTTGCTCATAATACAAAAGGAGCATTAAGAGATTGATAGTCTATTTGAAATTCCTTTGAAAATATATCCCAGGCTGGATCTTTTTTACTGCTTGTCTCTCGTGAGCCTCTTTTTCAGGAGGAGCCATTCTTTTAGATCCACAGTGCCATAAAACCAGAGGGCTGTCAGAGCCCTGCTGATCCAATTACAACTTTAAAACTTTTAAGCTTTTGATTTACAGTGAGCTCATTCCAGTTAAATACAGAGGAATCTTTCTCTTAATCTCTACATTGGTTAGCAGCGTGTTTTGCAGTGTATTTCATCTCTTTTCCCCCTTATTTGTGGAAAATACAAATAATCACAATTTGACAGGATGGTGTGGGTTGGGAGGGACCTTAAAGGTCATCCAGTGCCACCCCTGCCATGGGCAGGGACAACTTACAAGGTGGGATATCCCAAGCCCCAGTGTCCAACTTGGCCTTGGACAGTTCCAGGGATCAGCCACAGCTTCTCTGAGAATTCTATGCCAGGGCCTTACCACCCTCACAGGCAGGAATTCCTTCCCAATATCCCATCCATCCCTGCCCCCTGGCAGTGGGAAGCCATTCCCTGTGTCCTGTCCCTCCATGTCCTTGGAAAAATTCCCTCTCCAGCTCCCTTGGAGCCCCTTTAGGCACAGGAAGGTGCTGATTGTCTGGTTTTGTTTCTCTTTTGTTCTGTAAAACCATCAGTGAAGTGCTGGCAAAGCCGGTGCAGGGCAGTGCAGTGCCACAAACCAACTTTGCAGCAGGTGATGTGAAAGGTTTCCTCAGGTTTTGTTCACCTACAATGCAACTTTTAGACACAATAGTTAAGGCAGTTTAGACTTGTGCTGCTCTAACTGAGTCGTGTCATTAATCTCTCTTTTTAGGCTGCCTGGGCCTCTCTTAAACGAGAGAATTCCTTGTCTCCCCAGCTGTGCACTCAGAATTTCTTGCTAAGATGGACACGAGGAGACTGCTGGGAAGTTTGGTAATTCCTGTTTCTTTTCTTTCTTTTTTTTTTTTTTAATTTCCCCAACACTCCTCAGCCCACCAGGAACTACAGAGCTGTGGAGTGTGGAGAGTTAGTGAAATTATTTCTGGTGAGATCTGCTGGAGGTAGTTTGTGTGTAGGGTTAGCTCAGCTGCAGGGAGGCTGCATTTCTAAAGCAGGGAAGTTTTGTTCCGAAAAAGTAGATACTTGGGCAATTTCAGCCTCCAAATAACAAAATATCACTTTTGGCAGTTCGCTGATAGAAGTAATCAGTATTTAATTTGACAATGTTCCCTGAAAACCCCTGAATTTGCAAATATATTTGCTTATCCTTTAATAGTATTTAAGTTTTCAGATGGAACATTGAAAAAATATTTTCAGAGCTTTTCTTTGCTGAAGATCTTGGTTTATAATGGACCCAGAACTGTGTACTCCTAAAGAATGGTAAGTTCATCAACTACAACATTGCAGCAGATTTGCCTTCTCTGTTTACATTTAATTTCTGAAGGGGTGCCATTTTTTGATGCTGAAATACTTTTCAGCTTAACAATGATAGAGATTATTTTCAGTGTTTTAAAAGATGGACTCTGTGTGAATAAATTGCCTTGAAATCGATTCAGTACAAAGCAAATGAAATCAATAACTCTACTTGTATGAAGTTCCTTACTCCTATTTGTAACTTTTTACCAGATCAAGGCTGCACTTCACTTGATAGAACATCAATTCCCTTTTTCACTGAGCCCAGACTGTGGGAGTTGCTTGATCTGTGGAGATTCCTACTGAGGAAACACAGTGCATGATAAAGAAATCCACAGCTTTTGATTCCCAGATTTAGAAGAGTGAAAATAACAATAACATTAATAATAATAATAATAACAACTGGTTTAAATAAAAGGTAAATTTCCTCCCATTTTTTACCAGGTTGGATCTCAGTAAATGCTCCTCCTGACTCCTCAAATGTACCTTTTTTTTTTAATTCCATATGCAAAGTTCATGGCAGGAACTCATCCTGCTCTTCCTCTGTGAGCTAAAAGCTCCAGCTGAGCAAATCCATCCCATTCTTTCTGTAATTCACTTCTTAGTATTCCTGTTGTTTATTTCTTAAAATGTGTTTTGAGCGTACAAGGAGTGACTGTGCAGTGGAGGATCATCCTCACGGAGCCCATACCTGCTCTATAAATATTTTAGATACAAATGTCAGCATGGATTTTTCTCAGATTTCTTTCTTGGGATTCTCTCCTCACCCCATTATTCCCGATTAAATCTTGGGAGCCCTGCCTTGTTATGCTCTACTCAGATAATACAATTCACTATTAATGTAAAATCTCAATTTATCCCAAGTCCAAGGAGAGAAAAATACACAGATTCTGGTCTGGCATATTGCACAGTGAGACACTTGAGGCAGAAATCTTGGATTTAGGTTGATTTCCACACCCAGACTTCCCTGAAGCTTCAGGTGTGGGACTGGGGACCCATTATGGTGATGCATTATGTTAATGCCATAGATGAAATTCCAATTCAATCTTCTTCGTAAGAGAGACATGATCTATTTGACGTGATCTATTAGCCACCAGATTAGAAGTGGACTGACTAATTATCATTTAATGCCATTGAACACCAGGGTTTGTCATTTGCTGAGCCTGGCTGGGTGGGGAACATAAATCTGTGGGCACAGATATCGTTAGGAACCTCAGATGGAAGGGAGATTAAAATTCCCTGGGTGCAATATTTATTCACAGTCATTACTCATGGCGTGACGTGCCACAATGTCATAAAAAGGCCACCACCCACCTTTTCTCATTCACAGGTGATTTCAGGAGGAAGATGAATACCATCCTGAGCACAGTTTATGTGTTTTATTCTTTGAGAGTGCTCCGTGGTTAAATCTCTGCACAGCCCTGCATTTACCTGGAGGAATCCTGTGGGTGGGCAGTGATTCCCTGGGTAAGGCATCAAAATGCCAAAGGGATAAATCCACGCTGCCAGGGGGAAATTCAGCCTCAGCTCATCACTCCACTCCTCTGTCTCTTTCAGATGGGCTCGGGCCACCCTCATTTTTTTGTGCTGATCCTCATCTACACTGCTTTAACGAGTAATTTCCAGCGTGGCAATTAATCAGGTGTTTTACTGAAGTCTGGATAGATTAGATTGATCTTATTTTTCCTTCCAAGAAACTAGTTTTTTAGAGGGGGAAAAAAAAAAGAAAGAAAGAAAGAAAAAAGGAAAAACTAGCCGGTGAGTAGTGCTGATCTTTCCTTAGAAACCCAGTCAGTATCTGAACATTTGTAATTTTCTATATTGTAAATGTCCATATTGTAATTTTCCATATTGTAAATTTCCACATATTGGTCTTCAATGTGTTTATGTCAAGGCAAATTCAAATAATATCTACTGATACATAAATATGACCATGAGGTCTTGCAGAAAGCATTTTAAGGAATCCCAACCAAAATTATTTTACATTAACTTCTCAAAGTAATTTCAAACCACTGTTTTGTATCATCTTACATCTCCTGAGAATTTCTTGCATTATTTATGTACAGTGATAACCACTGAGTTTTTTAATTGTATTTTTTTTTTCCTGTGCAGTTTTTTCATACTTTGCCTCAGCAATGATTTATTTATTTACTTTTACTGAAGGTTTTATTTTCTCCTCGGGTTAAGTCACACAGTTCTTCTGGCCCTGCCTTCCCTTCACATCATCTCATGGATTGCAGATCATATCAGCACAAGGTGAACAATGAAATGTGGTTTTTTTCTAGTGAACTGTAGCCTCTGAAATGTGTCACTCTTGAACTGTACAAAGGGATATTATGTGGGGAGATCCTATCTTCATATCAGACACGTTCCTTTATTAAGTGATGTGAGAGGCCAAATGATGTGTCACAGGCTTTTCCTGCTCCCACTGCCCATTGTAGCAAAAATAGAGAACTTAATTTTAAAAAAATCACGTCAAAACAGTCACAAAAAGGGGGTTTAATATCTGAGGGTGCCCGTCTTGGAACACTGAATGGATCCCAGTATTTTAGCAAGGGAAAATAAATCCATGGGTATAGATGGAGTCACCTAAAGCAGATGATGACCCAGACAGGAGCTTTTGGTCCCCACAGACAGAACGTACAATCCACAAGCCAGAATTAAACACAAACTAAAAACCCTTTCAGTTATAGCTTTGTAGGAGTTTTAAACACAAACACTTGGTAGGTGAGTCGGTGTTTTTCTTACATCAGTTTGCATGAACCTCTCTGGTGCTGATGTATGTAAAATTCACATTAAATTGTGCAACATTTAGTATAGATATGATATTTTTGGGATAATGATCCCTGGAAGGGTCCAAGGCCTGGTTGGAGCACCCTGGGATTGGTGGAAGGTGTCCCTGCCATGGCAGGGGGTGGAACGAGATGAATTTTAAAGTCCCTTCCTGCCCAAACCAGTCTGGACTCTGTGACAGGACTGTAATGTCACACAATATTTATATTATGCCTCTCAAAGACTGTAAATCACAACCTGCTGTGGGCTATGGATGCATGGATCTGCACAACCACGCTTCCCTTTTGGAAAGGACATCAACATTTTAAAGCCAGCTCCAAGCACTGTAGCAAAACTCTCATTATTTGGGCAAATGTCTTGTGACTTCGAGGCAGTTCTAATGCATGATAAAGAGACTTTGACAAATTCAAAGAAGTTAAAGTTTAAAAGTTGCTAAATTTTTAGCCTATGATGTGTTTGGAGGAGGGGAGGTTTCAGAAGCAGGTTTTCAGCTCCTAGTGAGGTGTTAGATGGGGTTTTCCCTTTTTTCTTCTGCCCCCTGATAGGGGCACCTCATTTTGAATGAACTCAGGGGCGTCAGCAGCTCTGACATCTCGCTGGCTTGGCAGCTGTCTCCAAATCTGGTGTGCTGGAGGGCATGAACGAGGCTCAGACAAACGGTTTGGACTGATTTCCAAATGATACCATCAAAAAGAGAGGGACTCAACTAAATATGTTTGCCCCGGCTCACCAGAGACCCTTCCAGACCTGAATAACCTTCTCTGTCACCAGAGGAGTTACTGAAGTGCAGCAGCAAGAATGTGAAATATGGTGATGTGGGGATATGCAAGGATGTGGTTTTTTTGCCTGGTTAAGGGAGAAAAGCCTCTGAAAAAGGACTTTCAGGGCATAAGAGCTGGGGCTGTGAATTACAGGATCTCTCTGGTGTGATTCT
The DNA here is from genome assembly GCA_013397395.1 of Sinosuthora webbiana. Classification (NCBI taxonomy): domain Eukaryota; kingdom Metazoa; phylum Chordata; class Aves; order Passeriformes; family Sylviidae; genus Sinosuthora; species Sinosuthora webbiana. The sequence goes on along the minus strand of VXBN01014090.1, from coordinate 283,143 downwards.
CTAATCCATTCCTTCAGCAAACAAATTTACTGAGGGAAATAAAACTTTATTCCCACAGAAACAAAAGGCATATGACACAATATAATGGATTTTATTGTTATTTATTTCGTTCCAGGGGTTTTACTTGTTGGAAACTGGTGTTATCTATTCAGCACCTATCCACTTTCTCCAGCATAAGAAATTCCCACTGTGGTGGGCAACAGGACTGCCTTTGGATTGGGTATAATTACATTATTTCTTTTATTTCTTTAGTGGCAGTGACAGCCCTACATGGGCTGGTTCATGCATTGAAGTTATTACGACATAATTTTTACTGCAGCTATCCCTGCTGCCTTCAGTGTTGTCAAACAGACATTTCTTTTGAGCACAAGAAGGGGGAAAAAGGCAAATTAAAAGCTTTACAGGTCGTAATTTACGAGTGCACATAAATACCTTAAAATATCTCTGAATTTGCGATTAAACCAATTTGTGTGGAAATACAAAGAACTAGCATATCCCTTTCAAAAATGTTCTATAAACCAAAGTCTCTGAGTAATGAACACACCACAGGCACTTGCAAGAGGACATAGGGAAAAAAACCCAACCCTAATTTTTATTTATGATAAAATCTTGCAAGCACTTTTCTTTGAGGTCCATTTTTAGCAAGTATCTGTATTTTCTGTCTCTAATCTCATGTGCTGTGATACCACCCCAGTGGATTAGATCCTGTCAGAAGGAAAAAGAAAGGCAAAAATATCATTGTTCTCTGGCCCCGCAGCGACTTATATTTTTCCGAGCCTTCCTTGAACAATTTAATTTCTGGTAATTAGAGTGGCTGCAATCTTTCAGGTTAGAAGGGTTTAGTGTTTATTAAGAGGTTGCCTTCTGTGTTGCAAGCTGGTTGTCAGCATGGGTCCAGTCTGGCACTGGCATCACACCCAGGGAGATGTTTTCTGCCTCTTGCCTTTTCTAACCTGGAGGAAGACATTAGATATGTGAGAGCTCCTCATCTTACTCACGCTCTGCTGGTCACAGATTTCCTCTACAGCTCGAATCAGGAGTTAGGGACATATTTTATGGAGACACAGAGCAGATCACCCCAAATCAGCATTCTCCCTCTCTAATGAAACTCGGTGTGAGGTCTGGGAAATGTGCCAGGTGCGTGAGGGGATTGCGCAAAGCCGGGCTGGGGGGAGGACAGGGATTCAGCAGAAGACAAAAGGAGATGATGGCAGGTTCCATGATGTAATCTCTTCTCAGATAATTTTTGACAGAGTGGAAAAGTCGGGCGTGTGAGCTCAAGGTGCCCTGAGGCATCTTGACTTGCCAGTGGTACTTACTCAGCACATCCCGGCCTTGGCCCCGGCTCAGGATCCCGTTTGTTCAGGATGAGCTGCTCTAGTTCAGGATCCCATTTGTTCACACATGAGCTACTCCTGGTTCAGGATCCCGTTTGTTCAGGGTTACATTTGTTCAGGATCCCGTTTGTTCAGGATGAGCTGCTCCCAGCTCAGGATCCAGTTTTCTCAGGATGAGCTGCTCTCAGTTTAGGATCCTGTTTGTTCAGGATGAGCTGCTCCCAGTTCAGGATCCCACTTATTCACACATGAGCTGCTTCTGTTTCAGGATCCCGTTTGTTCAGGATGACCTGTTCCTGGTTCAGGATCCTGTTCAGGATGTGCTGCTCCTGGTTGTTCAGGATGTGCTGCTCCTGGTTCAGGATGAGCTGCTCCTGGTTCAGGATCCCGTTTGTTCAGGATGAGCTGCTCCTGGTTCAGGATCCCATTTGTTTAGGATGGGCTGGTCCTGGTTGTTCAGGATGAGTTGTTCCTGGTTCAGGATCCCATTTGCTCACAGGCAAGCTGCTCCCGAGGAGTTTATCCAAACACCAGGGCACAGAGCATCTGGGAGCCTCCCTCTGCCTGCCTTCCAAACCTGAGCAGGGCCCACAGTGCTCCACAGAACACTTCCTTTTCAACAGGCTGACGTTTTACTTTGGAAACCCAGCAGGAAGGCAAATCCACATCAGTTCCAAAACTCACTGCCTAATGTTACCTAATGTTATCTGAGTTAAGCTGGACTTTGGTGAGCAGAGATTTGAGGATTTAGGGTTGTCTGCTGCTCCATGGGATGTTTGCACTGATGTCTTCTCGCAGAGTTTGGTCAGCTGTTCAAAGTCACAACATTTCTGAGAAGGACATCTCTGGTTTTTGTCAAAAAAACCCCCAAAACTCTTCCACCTTTTGACAGAATGTTGAAGTTATCTCTGGAAAAAAAACCACATTACTTGGTGAGAGGCTGGGGGAAGTAATATGGTCCCTGCTATGTATTAAATGTTTTAGAAATGACAGCAGTACATTCATAGATATCTTATTGCTGTTCCACCTAATAGCTGTAAATTTGATTTATTTTAGAGTATCTGAATTTGTGATTGTACAGTCGGGCGGGATTCTAAGATAGGCTCAAAAGTTTACTTTTAAAAGTAGGATTGGTATTTTTCAAAGCTGGTTTTCTCTTTTTATATCTAAAGTGTTTTGAAACCTTGGCAGGTTACCTGATCACACTGCTGACAACTTCATCGCTGTGGAATTGTTACAAGATGTCTCTTTCTATGAGATTTAAAAAATACACGATGGGAGTATTTTCCATCTCATGTCTTTAAAAGCAGAGCTTTGTCATTTCAGCTTTCAGAGGATCCAAAACAAGTCAACATCCTAAAAATAGTTCTAAATTGTTCTTGCAGATTTATTTTCCAAGATTTTTTCCTGACGGTAAATTATATTCTTAATTTTCTTGCTACTAAAGTATTATCAATTTCTGGTGGCTGGTTGTGATCTGAAAATACTCAACATGTAATATCTGGGACATTGATCTAAAAATATTACTTACTAAAATACGCCGAAGTAGAACGTTAATGGCAAAATATTTCTCGGTGTTGGTGTAAAACTGTGTGTAAACACTAAATACTCCTTGCTGTAATTCAGATCTTCTCAGCTGAGTAAAAATATATCCTGAATGCAAAGAAAACCAGGGAGAGAAGAATTAGGTGCTCATGGGTCACCCCTTGAGGAGGTCTTTGATCCCAATGGATCTGTTGTGTGAGCTCTGTGAGTGCCAGCTCTGTGAGTGCTGTGGCTGTAAAACGCTCTGTTCCACCAAGGTTCTTGATGTTCTTCCAGCCCGTTTTTCCAGGATTCACTCAGGATCCTCCCCCCGGTTGCTGTTTCCCCCAGCTCTGCCAGCAGTTTTGTATTCCCATTTCCCATTCTCTCGTTTCTCTAGTCTGCAAACTCAGCCCGATACTGGGTAATGTTAAGCACCTCATTAGCATTCCAGAGACTGCCACAGGCTCACCTAGGGATTCAATTCCAGGCCAGGAGTCACTGACAAGACATTTTCTACAGTCTCCTTTCTTGCTGCTCCCTTTGTTTCCATTGGCAGCTTCGAACTTCTCACGTTCCCGTTCTTTGAATATTATTCCCAGCATCTCCAGCTCCTGCCATGCATAATGCCATTCTCCACATCTCTGGTTTTTTAGTACAAAGAGTGTTGCTCGTGTCACGGTGGGCTTTTTAGCTCAGCAGTGAGTAAACTGCTTTTGGGGGGTGAAAAAAGGGTGTCAGGTTGAACCAGCTGAAATCAAAGACGGGAACGAGACATTTCAAGGTAGGGTAGGGGGAATACATGCAGCCTTTGCAATAAAGGAATGAAGCAGCTCACAGAGGGCTGAGATGCTTCTGCTGGAACATCCACACGCCTGGAGAAGAGATTTCCAGGGATTGGTGTTTTGTCTTGGCTGAATTTCCTGCAGTGTTTGGATTTTTCCAAACAGGGGATCTTGGTCCAATAAATATCCTGGCTCTCTCTAGGCCAGCATCCTCAGCTGCAGCTTCAGGCTCCTGAAAAGTGCTTTTCTCCTTCTTAACCAGCTGGATTTCTGCGTGGGAATCTGCCATTGTTTTCTGAAATTCCCTCAGTTTTACTCCTCCTTTGCCATCCAGTTAGGTGTCAGCCCTGGGAGTGTGGCGTGGGGAGCAGAGAGATGAAGGAATTCCAGAAGTTCCAGGAATGCCAGCGCTGCTGGAGCCTGTCCGGAGGCACAGTCTGACACCAGGAGAGCTGCTCAGGCTCAGGTAAACCTGGGGCTCTGCCAGATCCCTCCCAGCCTCAGAACTGCATCGTAAAACCCACTGTGGACACAGGTGAGTGTTCTCCAGCTTTTAATTACCAACCTGAGTGGGCAACTGAGCTGCCCTAACACAGCCACTTGGCTTTAATGAGGGTTTTTTTTTGTTTTATTTAATTTCAGCAATAACAAAGCCTTTTCCCCCCCACCCAGGTTTCCTCTGTGGAATTAATTTACCTGTGGAGTTTTTCTTGCTGGACTGTAGTTTTTATGCATGATTGCCCAGATGAATATGTTATTAAGTTAAATAATCTATACTCAATAACAAGGAAATCAATTTTTATTGAGATAATTGTCAGTAGACGGATTTTCTGCATGGCATTAATTAAAAAAAATTCCAATTCCCTTCTGAGTGGTGTGTGTACAGGTACTGTGCCTGCATGTACCTGATTCCTCTTGAGAACTATGTTTGCGAATGAATTAAGATTATAATTGCAATTATAATTCCTGCTCATTGGAACGATGTGATTCAATGCACAAAGTCTGACTGTGATGGGATCTGATCTCCCCCACAGTGTTGTGGAAGCTTTTTGTTTCCTAACCCTCTGTAGTATTTAATTCCTTTTGTTTTCTTTGACTACGCTGTGAGGTACCTGAAATACATCCATTGCTGGTGGGGCCTTCCCAGAATAAATTCAGAAAATTCTTCTCTACCACTGAATCCCTGAAAAACGTCGCAGATTTGAAGTATGGAAGTTGAGGACTTGAGTTTTATGCTTGCACAACTTGCAAGCTCTGAGTGAGGCTCGATGGTGTGAACAGAAACATTAACAGGTTTTCTCCTGTGGATCTGGCCATTGAATGTTTAAACAGCTGGCAGAAGTATTTATTCTTTTATTTTAAGTACTACATTCCAGCCTTAACCTTTACTGTTCATTTTCCTTCAAAAGCATAAAAAGATTTATGGCTATAATATCTCTTGCTGAGATGTTCAGGAGACTCGGTGCGCAACAAAAAGGGCAGAAATTATTCCAAGGGACTTTATCACTGGAAGTTTTCTGTCTTTCCTATAAGCCTGAGGTTTTCAAAACTTAGTGATTACTCCACAGGAGCTCCTCACCTTACCCCATGGGAAATTCCTTTCCTGGCTTGGTGGCCCTCCCACCATGTCTTATCCAAGAATTTCCATGATTACTGATGCAGCATCCCTAAGATTCAGTAACAAGTAGAAGACATTATTTTTTGGCACTTTTTGTCGCCTGGACTGGATCAGGAAGTGCAGAGACATTCCTCTCTCCTGGATATTTCTGTGTAGGGATTGGTGCATGGGACCACTGGTGCACAGACTGCTGAAATGAACAATAATTGAGTCACAAAGTTGTTGTGAGAAGCTAAGTTAGCGAGGCTGCTTGGGACAGCAAAGGACCAGGTGAGGACCTGAAGCAGAGGAGAGCCCACCTGAGTCCTGGAACTGCTGGGAATAAAGGGGAGTAGCTGCAGAAAACCTTGTCCTGGCAATTCTGCCAGCTGTTGGACAGCTTTGACCTAACCCTCTGTAGCACCACGAGAGAAAACTGCCCCGTTTGTCCTCGTTTTTCATCCACACCAGCTCTGGGATTTCCTCTGAGGCTTCCCTCCAACCAAGGCTCTCATTTTTCACTCCTCTACCTTTATTTTTAGCACCTTCATTGTCTTCACTTCTCCTTATCTGGTCAGGACCACCTCCTGTCCTCCATGGCTACAGACACCACAGCTGGAACCTCTGTTTGACCCAAATTTTGTCCCCAAACCCGGTAATTCTGGTTTATTCTTCCCGGGGCTCATGAGATTTTTGCTGTTGGCCATTCCTGACCACTTTGGCCCTTTGTCATCTTCTCATTTTGGTTGCAAGACAGATTCCACACTCTTGGGAGCCAAAGCCAAGATCCTGGCTTGCCCTTTGACAGTGGGGATGGATAATGGGCACTTCAGTGCATTTTTTTCAATGCAAAACCAGCTGAGTTAACTGTTCCCATAAAAGTCCAATTGATTGCTGTAGGCATTATATTCACTCTGACAATGATAAAATGATTGCTTTAGTATCTGGCTGCGTAACCCACTTTACAGCATGTGCACCAGGATTAGGAGAATGTTTCAATTGTGAAAATCATTGAGATGTAAATGTCATGATAATAATTTATCTTCATTAAAAATTCCGTCGGCGGAGGGGAAATTAATCCGTGTGCTGTATGGAGTACCAGCCACTAAAAAGTAATATGTTACAGTGAAAACAGGGATTTGGGGATGGAACCACAGCAGAAAATAACTCGGGAGCACATTCTGGTGATGTGACAGGTGGTTATCTCAAGGGCATTGCCAGGAATATTTTATTGGCTCCCCGTTCCCATGTGGATGGTGGAACATTTCATCCTCCCCTAATGGCAATTTTAGCACCTCCTCCCCTCCCCAGCACAGACAGAAGGCACTGTCATCATTGTGCTTTAATGCCCGAAAATGATTGTGTCACCTAAAACTGCCATCAGCTCCCAGCACAAAAACCAGCTCTGAATTTTATTAATGGCACTGGAAAGGCTTCCATTAAATTCATTGATCGTCCGCTCACATTATTTCTGCTGTGGTTGTTCATGGTTCTTTTATATTTCACGTTTTCACTATTTCATTTACTTGTTGATTTATGTGATGACAGTGGAGTTTCTCTTTAAGTCCTACACGTATTAGCTCAATCTGCTCTTACATTTCCACCACAGATCCAGAACTGTCTGACTAAATATTTATTGGAAATTGTTTTGTTTCCTCCTGCCACAGATGAATTTAATTACCTTCTAATAGAAAAAGTTTTAGGCTGCTATCTTTCCTTTATTCATTAGTTTTATGGTGTTCATTTTTAAATTTGTTTTTTATCTAGTCGAAACAAAAATTGTGATTCCTGCCCTCTTTCATCTGTCTCCTCTTTTTTAATAAAATAAATTGTGTCTGGTTGGTTTGAAATCAAATATTTTAATTGGAAAGCAGCGGGTGACCACTGAATATTTCTAGATTGATGTTGATTAAGTCTAATATGTTTTATTGCTCTGAGATTTTTTTTTTTTTTTAATTTTGCCTTTTGAGAGCATGTCAGCTCCTTCCCTGTGGTTCTCTTACAGATGGAATAATCCCAGGGAATTGCTTCTTAAAAGAAAATGAAATATTTGTTGTTTATCTTATATGTTCTATAATTACCAAATCTCTCTTTAAATGCAGAATAATCACCAAATTTATGGTATATTTGCTATTTTTTTATGTTTTTAAGAGTTTTAATGATTGTCCCAAGATGATTTTGTTTTTGGTTGTCTTTCAGTCTGGTCGTGTGGCCAGAGCTGATACCAAAGCTTTGTGACGTGATAAAAGATGTTTTGTGATTTGAGAATATTAACTGCCATACTGTAGATATTAAGGAATTTAAAGGTATACTTTTTTTCCTGAGTGTTTGATTCCATTAGACATCCCAGGTTTTTGCCTGTCAGATCTGTTTGGAAGCACGGTGGCGAAAAATCTGTTGGAACAGGAGAGGGAGCCCTGAGCCTGGCGATGAGGGAGGGAAGGGCAGCGCTTCCCCTGGGCTGGGAGAGAAGAGGAGCTCCCCTTTGCCCCGAAAAGCAGAGGAAAGAAGGGTCAATTTCACCTGCCATCCCACGCTTTAGCCAGAATTATCATCCTTTAGCCATGATTATCATAGTTTGGCCACAGTTATTAAAAAGGATGCAGAGTGACTGCCTCTGGAAATTAAATAAAAACAAATAAAGAAGGCAGGGAGTGAAACAGGCTCAGAGGGAAAGGAATTCTTTCCAATGATGGGGACAAAACTTACTTGGAGTGAACGTTAGAAAGAGCTTTTCAAGTTTTAATTAACAGAACTTTTTTTTTTCCCCCCTGTTCTGCTGTTGATGATGCAGATTTCACATTTACTGGTTGTAGCAGTCGCCTCCTCCTCCCTACACATCCATATGCTCGTGGATATAGGTACAGGAGCCCTTCTCACAGGCTGGAAACAAAATCTGGTGGCTGCTGGAAAAAATTGGCAGGGCTTTTTTTCGACCAAATCTCCGCAGGAAAAGTGTCAGCTGCTTCATCAGGGCCTCTGAGCAAACACTTTGTTGGAGGCAGTTTGTCTCCAGCTCTCATTGACTTTCGTTCAGAGACTGTGGAAATGCCTGTCTGAGTTGTTTGGCTTCAACTGATTGGGACTGAGTTATTTCGCAATTAAATTATTTGACTTTTACTAAAGACTGTGGAGGTTTAGAAGGCCCCCATAAAAATAGGAAAATGCACCGAATAAGTGCAAGGAAGTGTTCCTGACATATTTCAAATAGAAATATTTGTTCAAAATCAGATTTTTTTTTTTTTTATTACTTTTCATATGCTGAGAGTGGAATTTTACTTGAAGGAGAGTTGACTTAGAACCAGGACTGGTACACAGGATCTGTCATCTTCATTGCAAACAAAAAAACCCCAAAAACCCCAATTTTCAAGTACTACTAGTTTCTCAGAAGGCTTCATTTGTGTTTCTTTAACAATGTACAGTGAAAAACCCTGATACCGATGGGGTATGGGGTAGGTTGGTGCACATTCACTTCCCACCACTTGGGCTGAAATTCCCTATGGAATTGGGCACAATTCCCTGTGCATTGTGAATAATCAGGGTGTTCCATGCAGTAGTTGTTCAGCTTGACCACCTCTTAGACAACTATCCCAGATTTCAACTGCCTGGCTCATTGAAATGGGTAAAGCTTTGGCTTTTATACCACAAAAAAAAACCCCAAAACAGATGAATAGAATGACAGTGAGAACATGGGTTTGATAATATGATAATAAGGACAAGGGTTTCAACCCAACTGCATTTTAAATTTAGATTTTTGCTTGTTAAGTTGTTTCATTTCCACCTGTGTAGAGGAGAGGGAAGTCCATCAAAGCCAGCTGAGCTGGAAACCCCAGGTAAATATTCCCTCACTTTATTGAAAACCTTTCCAAACCGGGAACCTTTGGGCAGAACGTTGGAAAACACTAAAGCATTCTGTAACAAAGGTTATGAATGGAACACGCACTGGAGATTTTTGTCCGAGGGGCAGGTGAGGTAATGGTCATGTCTCAATTTTTATGGTGGCAAAGGTTTCAGAAGTATTAACAAGCTTTGGATGTGCACAAGGGTTTGTTCTCTGTTTCCATGTTAGCCTGTGGCTCGCATTTATATCTGAAAATTGTGTGAGAGGAGGCTGTCAAATAAAGCAAAGGAGAACATAAATGAAAGCTGCTGCTTCAGAAAACAAGAATGTCAATATAAAATGGTTTAGAGGGACTCCTAATGATCTGCTTGATCTTTACGGAAAAGTCCTCAAGGATCCACTTGTGTGGAGTCAAAAATCCAACATCACTTTTCCGAGTGCTGCTCCATTTGTTGGTGTGTTTTACCAAGGAATGAACAGTTCTTTTGCTGACATTCAGAGCGCTGAAGTACCATTTTTAACTTAGTATAAATGCATATTATTAAAGCTTTAACAGCATATGGCAGCAAGTAATAACATCTGTGCCTCTCAGCCTCGTGCTTTCACAACATACTTGAGGCACATTTTCTTTTCAAAACTGTGTCAGAAGCAAATAAAAGTCTGTTTCAAAGGGAAAGCAGTCAGGAACGTGAAGTGTCATCAGTAGTGACACCAAATCTGGGCACTGCCTGTCCTTGGATAGTGCCTCAAAGGTTTGCAATAAAGTGAGAGAATATTTACCTGAGGTTTCCAGCTCAGCTGGCTTTGGTGGATTTCCTTCTCCTCTGCATGGGTGCAAATGAAACAAACAAACAAAAATCTAAATTAAAATCCCAGTTGACTTGAAACCCTTATTCTCATTATCATATTATCAAACCCATGTTCTCATTGTCATTCTATTCATCTACTTTTTTTTTTTTTCTTTTTTTTTGGTGGCATAAAAGCCAAACCCTCACCCATTTCACCACGTCAGGTAGTTGAAACTGATCCAAGTTTCAAGAGCCAGACCAGAATCCTGGATCAAACCAGTTTAAATTCCCAAGTTCAGATCCTTTTTGGGCATCCCTGACCAAAACCCAGGGTGTTCCACTTTTTGGGAAAACTTGCTTTTCATCTCCTTGTATGTTTGCTTGGATTCACCATCTGGACTCTGAGTTTTGTAGAAGGTTTTAAAGATCTGGTTTTGGTATCACCTGATGTGTTGAATGCATCCTGTGCCAGTCATGAAGGAATTATTTAGGAGTGGGTGAGGTTTTAGATATTCTTCTCAAATAAAAGAGCAGAAAGAACTTTTCAAGTAAATTAAAATGCACTTGGACAAGTTTTGATTATTATTATTATTAATTTTCCACTCATGTATAATGTGCAGCAGGAAGCACAAATCAGGGCTGTTATCCAAATGTAAAATAACATATTTTTGAAGCAGTTACAACAAAGTGGAAGTTGTAGAGTCTTTTAAATTTGTTTTTCCCTCTGTGAAGTGAGGTCCCTGCTTGTGCCACCTGTTACAACATCTTGCTATGAGATCACACTACTCTGCAATAAAAATTCCAATTTTATGTGTGCCTGCCTTGGGTTAAGTCTTAATTACCTTTAAGGGGAATGATCCTAATTGACCCCTCCTGTAACTGTGCTCAGCTCCTGAGGATAGCAGTAGAAACTGACCCAATTTTTCTGCCTAGATTTTGTCCTCTTTCTGTTAAACACCTGTGGTTTTTGTACTTTGTTGTCTCTTATATTCTCCTAGGAGAAAAATGAATTGCTGGCAAAATTCTCACCTCACTCTGCAGAAGTTTAACCACTTACAATGCAACCTATAATTGCCTTTTTTTATCATCATTTTTTGGTCATAAAGCCAGCGGTTGTCCTTGAATAAGGAAAAAAATGTAGATTTTGGAAATGGTGGCCACTTTAGGAAGGTGAATTATCTTGGAGTTCATTTCTTGAAAAATTTGTTTTGAAGAATATTATCATTTATTTTCTTAAGAATTGTAGCTTCTGGCAATGATCAGACCACAGCTGTTGCCACCATGAAGAGACAAGCTTTTATGACTTTTGGGTCAGGAACATAGTGGGATGCTGACACCATACTTGAAAAAGAATATTTTTATCAGTTTTGAGCCCTCAACCTCACTTTCAGGTAATTTGTGGATTAAGAAGGATCCAATTGTTAAAAATTGATTGAGTAGTATTTTGTACTGGGGCTCATGGTGAATGTATAATAACTTGGTTTTATGCAAGTATCCTGCAAGAAGTTAAAAATTTCCCTGGTGTCCTTATGTATTTTAAAATAACAAATAAATAGAAAACAGCTTTAATGGGTAAAGGACCCAAGAGCTTTTCCCTGTATACTTTGCATGACATATTTTTAATGCATATAGAAATTTTTCTTACTATCTAAAAGAACTAATTTACATGTGGGTTTATTTGAACAAGCATATTTTGAGTTACCATACTGCTGCCCACTGCAATAATTACTACAATATTGATTTTTAGAGGTTGCTCTGATCAAGAACAACTTGAAATTTTGTATTAATATTAAGAATGGGGTCATTAAGGATGTGATGGTGTTGGAAGCCATGACCTGGATTAATGCTGAGGAGTGTTTGCACAGTAAATATCAGAACCCTGTGTGCGTTAGAGGCAGATGGAGAACTGGGAGAAAGCAAAATTGATGTCTTCCTCAGAAAGGAAAAATCCAGGAGCTCTGATTTGCACAGCAGTTGGCTTTATTTCACTTCTCCGAGGGATCTCTAACACACCGACATGACAAGAGCCAGCAGATATTTATTTAAATAATGATTCATCTCAGACCAGTCTGATTTCTTTATGTAACAGAAGGCTTTGTGGGGGAGTGCAAGCTTTGTTATGTGTCTTTTGGCGCAGTTAATATTAGATGTTAAAAAATACCGAAGAAACATTGATTAGGAAATTACACTGGATGAGTGGATAAGAATAAAGACTGATCCTAGCCAAACATAAAAAAATCCCACCACTGAGCAAGGCAGGGGTGGCTGGGAAGAGCAAATGCAGTGTGGAAAACACCTCAGCTCTGTCAGGATAGAAATTATCTGGTGTGGGCCACAAAAAAATCAGACAGCTGGGTTAAAATGTGTGCAAGAAGGGGCCAGCACGGTGTGCTCAGAATGTCATCACCTCGTTTGGAAGATGCTGTAGACGAGCACAGGTTGGTGATCAAACTCCTTCTTCTGCTCCACACACGGGGCCCAGTTTTGAGCATTTCATTTCCAGAAAGATGAATTGATTAGGAAGTGCAGCCTGGAGAAGGAAGAGTATCAGACTCTGGAAATTACTGTCTATTTTATATTTTGTTTGTTTGCTTCCAGCCAAGGGAGGCACAGCCAGACTCCCCAAGTGTGTAGAGCAGTCGGGGAGGAAAGAGGAGCGTAAAAATCTGTTTGGATAGACAGGATGTGAAGGGTTTAGGTTGCAGAGAGGAAGATTTGGATGAAACCTGGAGGGAAGGGGCAGAGAGACAATGCACCAGCCTGCTCAGGGTGCTTGTAAAGCCACCAGCAGAAGGTCAGAGCGTGGTGGAGGGGCAGCAAGTGTCTGTCAGCACAGATGAAGTTCATCCACTCCTTCCTCTGGGCACGGCAATGACCTCTGAGTGCCTTCCCTCCTGGAGCTCCATGACTGCTGGAAAACGTGTCTGAGGCCTTGGAACAGAGGGCCCTGGATGCTGATTAACGTGACAGGGGTTGTTAGCATTAACTCGACTTAATGAGGCCTGCTGTCCCTTCCTGCAGGAGGATAGTGGAGCTCTGCTGCGTGAGGGGAGCAGAGGGACGGGCCTGCCAGCCACAAACAGCCTGACCCCAGCAGAAAATGAAGGTTTTAATGAAGGCTGGTGTTAGGAAAATTAAAATCCACAGATGCCAGAGGTTTATGTCTGAAAAGGAGACAGAGGGATCCTTTTACTTTATTCGAATAAGGGGAGAGGGCATGGGGGATTTCCGNCTAAAATTCCCCTTTAATGTAAAACCCCCCTTTTAAATTTTTAATTCTTATGGAATCTATGGATGATAATGGAGCACGAGGAGCACCCAGCAGCGCGGCTGCATGAGGGGAGCAGAGGGACAGGCCTGCCAGCCACAAACAGCCTGACCCCAGCAGAAAATGAAGGTTTTAATGAAGGCTGGTGTTAGGAAAATTAAAATCCA
>VXBN01014090.1:143069-269346 GCA_013397395.1 Sinosuthora webbiana | reverse complement strand
ATCCTTCCCATTGTTTCTTTTATCTTTCAGTGCTGGTTTTATCTACCAGCAGACCCACTGCTTGTTTGTAGAGACAAGTCCGTCATTCCTCTCACCAGGCTGAGATTTAATTTTCAATTAAAAATCCTCCTGAAGCAAATGTGATGGACTTTTGGGCGGTAAACAGGAATGGTGGAGTTGGAATGTTGTGTTTTACGGCACAGGGGATTGAATGGGGCTGGGTGGCTGAGGGAATACTTGGGTCATGTGATGTGTCTTAATCACAAAATCCCAATGATTTGGGCTGGGAAGGGACCTTAAGTCCCATCCCATTCCACCCTTTTCCATGGAGACACCCTTCCACTGTCCCAGGCTGCTCCAAGCCCCAATATCCAACCTGGCCTTGGGCACTTCCAGGGATCCAGGGGCAGCCACAGCTTCTCTGGGAATTCCATCCCAGGGCCTCCCCACCCTTCCAGGGAACAATTCCCATCAATATCCCATCCATCCTTGCCCTCTGGCAGCAGGACACAGCAGCAGCTGCTTGGAACTGGCATTAGGGCTCCACCAGGTTGGATCCCACGCCTTAATATTGATTCACTTGCTTATTTGTGCAGTCCCTGTAAATTCACTTCCTGCGGGAAATGGATTTGTAGAGAATTCTCAAAGCCTGGCAGGAGGCTCACATAATCTTGTGCATCCATATGCAAACTTTGAGATAAAAAATGCTGATTTAGAAAGGCCATGGAATAGGACACACATTGGTGAGAGAGAAATTGAGCTAGAAACAAATTTGAATGGTGACCCTACAAATAAACTAGATATTTTAGAGAAATAGGAAGGATGCATTGTAGCAAGACCCACGTGGGGTATTTCAATAGATGATTGGCTTAGAAGCATTAGCAGCATTGTGTGGCAAAAGCTGGTAGGCCAAAAAAAATGCTTATAATGTGTTGTAATTAGGAAATAGTTTGTCTTCTGATTTTGGTAGCGTGAGTTGTAACAGCTATACTGCCTCACCATCAATATGAGACTGAAAATGGAATAAAAGTCTTTAAAACGCCTCTCAGTTGCCCCATCTCTGGGTCAGAAAAAGGGTTTTACTGGCAACTTCCGATTTTTAAAACAGAATTCCAGACTTGTAAAAAACACCACACTTGCTTTGCTGGAGACTGTGCCTTTAAGACCTTGCAAAGCAAATGGGCTAAAGCAGATTTGAGAGTCTGTCTCTTGTCTAGATGAATATCTTGATTTTTCATAGATTTTTTTTTTTTTTAAAAGGAAGGATTTCCCAGGCACCATCCGTGACAGGAAGAAAAGGATAACTCTCTGTGCTGAGCCCATTGTCTGGGTTTCATTCTGATTGTTGCAGGCTTGACGTAATATATGGGAATTAAGAAATTTTAAAATACCAGAGCACTCCTGGCCTTTATTCAAAGAGCAAATCCACTCAAAGTAAAACATCTGTCTATAGAGAGTCATGATAGAGCTCTTTAAACCTCTCCAATCAATATCTTTTTAAAAAAAAAAATTCTGTTAATTTGCTACTGTGATCACTCACCAAAAGAATTTCCTAAGAAAGTGTTTGCTTTCCCTTTTCAAAGACAATATTAGGCAATTTTTTAATGTCATTATTTCCTTTATTATTACAAAAAATGATCTTGTATGGAATTAATCAAACAATATTCTGAAAGTATGAAACCAATCCTCGAGAAAACATTGGGGTTTAATCAGAAATAAACTTCATTAAATATTTGAATCAGCCCTTCCGTGACAGCCCTCATTTATTTCAGAAGTTTTAAATTAATGCTTAACATGGTAACATAATATTATATAATAACATAGTGACCCCTTTATCTCACACTGGGAAATGTTTTTCTGATTCCTGTTAGAATTTCTGAAAAATGTGGAATGTTTTCTTTTTGCTTTTCAGTTTGCTCGTGGTGCTCCACAAATACAGGCAAATTGTGTTTAGGTATTGGATGGACTCAGCCTTCTCTCTCTCCTAGATTGGCCTTTTCCCACCAAACTGTGAAACCCCAAATGTTCTGATGGCAGCCTGAAACTGAGGCCCAGTTTTCCTCTCTGTATCTCATTTTGTCAGCTTGACAACGATATTTGTGTTCTCTGTAAATCACTTGGAGCCTGATATGGGAGAATGCTACAGAAAAAGCTGAATTTTTTTCTCATTTAGCTTTTACAGTTAGATCATCACTGAAATAGTTCGTTCCTATGCAAGCATCATATTCATATAAGGATTTTTTTCTTGTGTAAGTGTGATCTGTTTCTGTCCATATACACCAAATGTGAACATGCTTAGTCAGAATTTTCCATGTTTTAGAAATTTCTTTTGCTTACCTCAAAAACCAGCAGCGAGGAACTCTTTAAGTTGCTCAAATTATACTTCTCTGAGACAGAGAGTGAGTGTTACTTTTTCTCCTTCTGTAGTTGCAGCTGCTGAGGGTAACTGTGACACAGCACATTCTTCCTGCTTTGGGAAAAAATGAAACCACGTAATGGACCCACTCTGCTGAAGGAACAACATCCTCCACGAGCACATTTATAAACTCTCCTTTTATACTCAGAGAGCAAGGTGGGATGTCTTCTCTCTTATAAAAACCCCTAATTTGCCTGAAAAGAGGCAGCCCACGAGTCCCACAATACCAGAATTTCATGGCAAAATGGTAAAAAGTGCGTGAATCCACTCAGTGTGAGACATCCAGCCTCTCTTTAAAGTCCCTTTACATTGGCATTAAGGGACCTTAACACAGCTGGGAGCAGGGCTTTGATCTCTCTGAGCTCATCCTTCCCTAATAAGAAGCTGCTCCTTACATAATCCCAAAGAATTAAGAGTGCAGCAGAAAAGAGGAGCCCACCTGTATTTTATGAGAGGCTGAAAGAGCCAACATTTCACTGAGTGAAAGGGCTTCGAGTGGCACAAAAAATGTCTCAATGAGGCAGCAAAGGAGAAGCCTCTCTGAGCCTGCATAATCCAAATAGGTCTCCAGGGAGGGATGAGATGGAGAAGTATTTTAGGAATGATGGAAGGAGAGCAATGATATCCTGACAATTGAGGCCAGAATGTTAAGGAGAGTCTTTTAAGAGGGATTCTTGTGGTGATTCATGATTTAAAAGACCAAAACGCAAGAAAAATGAAAAAAAGAGAGATTAAACAACAAAAAAAAAGTTCCCTGTTGCATGGTAGGGAAGGGTTAGTGAAATGACAGGCAATTACTCCCCACTCTGCTGTGGAGTTCATCAGAGAGCAGAGCGAAACTGCAAAATCTCATAATCAGAAATAAACAGCACTGATGGTGTTTGCACTGGAAAAAATTCCCCAAAAGAACAACAAAAGAACCCAGGCAAGTTATCCTGGTGAGAGAGTTATTATTGCTGCCCAGGTGGCAATAAGTGAATAAAATTAAATTAAAACGGTGAACAAATGGGATGAGAATAATTTTGTGCCACATCTTAGTGGGGGGGACAAAGAATTCACTTCAGAGTTGATTACTGGAAATGCACCAAGGCCCCCAAATTCCCTCACAGGACTCACTGGCATCACTGTCAGGAACAAAATTCTTCTGACTTTGGGGTCTGTGTCCTTATGGAAGGAAGGAAAGTTCTTTGTTCTGTTCCTGCCAGTGATGGGGTGTGTGGTTTTTTGTGAAGTCGTGGCATCTTCCTCCCACATATCTCAGGTTTGGAGCAGAGAATCATTCACAGGCTGTTTCTTCCTGCAAATTTACAAAATACTTAGGAAAATAATAGGTTTTGTCATGTCATTATAATAATAATAATCACTCACAGACTGTTCTCATAAGCTTAAATCCTAAATAAGCACTATAGGATTTGGCCTAATTACCCAATTTTCCCTCTGCTGTAGTCAGCAAAATCTTTTTCTCTGACTCTGTGGAATGCACGGATTTCCCTGAGCAGTTAGGAGTTTATCTGATTTTGATTTTGTGTCCAACTGGCAACAGAACTGATTGTTTTTCCTACTAAAAATAGATTCTACTAAAATTATACCAAGATTTATTAAAAAATTGTCAAATCCACCCTATAAAGTCTGTACTTTAGTTATTTTGAATTGATGAAAAACTGAAGAGAAATCACACTTGTGTGCACAGTGCCTGATTTATTATTCCATTAATATTACATCATCCCCAAGAATAAGTGCAACAGAGTGATGACAGCACTGAATTCAGATGTAGTTGTAGAAACACTAATTTGTATTCACTCTTCTCGTGGTTTAACATAGCTTGGCCTTTAGTTGAAGGGAAAACCCACTCCAGTTCTAAATCCAATTTTATTCATGCATTATCTGTGGTTGATACCTGAGTGATTATATTTTATTTAAATTATGCTGTGTCTTCTCTTCAGAGCCACTCAAAAGGCTGCTTGCCAGTGTCCCACCAGTGCACGTCCCAAAGTTATTCTGATTTGGTTTGGAAGCAGTTAATAAATTTCATTTCTTTCAACAACTTTGGGTTTAGTTTCAAAGACTTTGAACACAGATCAAAATAAGGTGGTTTTAAGTCCATATATATCAAAGCATGCTCTGAAATGTTAATTCACTGGGAACAATTCTGTCAGAAATTCCCTGGGATATTAAAAGAAAAAAAATGTTCTTGAGAAGGTTTCTGGGTGAAACATAAATTTAATGCAAGTTCCTCCCTGTATATCAATATCTGTATCTATAAATAATATATATCATNATATTATATATATATAGTTCATGATAAAATTGAAATGAAAGTTTGGTCCTGGAGTTGTACAGACTCTCAGTGAATCAGTTATTGCTTTTAGAAAAACAGTGATATTTAACTGCTGTGGATTTCAACAAATGGGTCCTTTACCTTCTTATGGGATAATGGGAAAAATCCATGACGAGCATAGGGATTGATCATTCAGTTAAGTTATTAAAGAAATTAATTTCTTAAGGAAAATGTGTGTTGGAGCCATAAAATACGTTTATTTTCAATGGTGCTTGGTATTTTGGCCACTCTGGGTTCGTATTTGGTGCATTGCAAGAGAAAGAAAGTGACATAGTTGGGGGGGAAAAAAAAGGGAAGAGGAAAAAGCAAGTAAAATGAACAGTGATAATGTAGATGGCTTTTTCCAAACCGTGTCCTAAGACTCAGAATTGTCTGAAAGAAAAGAGCATTTAGGAAAAAATATTTCCACGGAATGATTTGTACTAATTCTTGTACACCTCTGTTATTGGAGCAGAATTGTTCTGTAATTTGAGATAATTTTATTATTTTTGTCAGATTTCTTTTAATTTTATTTTTTTTGTGCAAACTGTGTACAAGAGCCTTACATGGGTTTTTAACGTTTTATGGACTTATAGTTCTTTAGTTATTTGTCTCTTGTCAGGAATGAATTTGGATTCTTGTATTTTTTTCCTCTTTGAAATCTTTTGGTCTTCCTTGGATTCCAGCCTCTTGTGTGTCCACCCATAAAACGTTAAAATTGACACATTAAAAATATCATCTTGCAGAACAATTTCAAGATCTGCAGGAATACTTCCAGCTGTGGAAGTGTAGCAGAACATCCATCCTGCATTTATCAGGCATGTAAATTTTTAGAGATGTTCAATTTTGGAGAGTTTCGCTGGGACAAGGCACAAGATTTTTGGAAATCCCATTGCTCTGGAGTCATGGGCTAAATATGGCAGGGTAGATAAATCATCCTTGAGTTTACTGTCAAGGATCCAGGATTATTTATTCCTGATTCTTTAAAAGAATTGGGAGCTGGACTTGTGCACAGAGCTTGGCTTTATTGCAATTGTTTCTCCAACTCTACAATGTAAAAATAAATACCCACCATATGGGGACGCAGGGGAGGTTAATTCATTAATATTTATAGAGCACTTTTAGACATTTTTATGGAAGTGGCTATAAAAATGCTTATACAGATGAGGCTATAAAAATGGGAAATTGTATTCCTGCTACTTGTAAATTTTTTGGCAGTAATGGCACGCACCTTGTTCTCGGCATTGGCTCTGTTCTTTTATGCAAAGCCTTCATTTAGAAGGGCACCATTTTAATCTAGTTTTAGTCACCTAAAATTTAGCTGCATAGTCTGAGGCAGTAATTAGTGTTCCTGCCAGAGCTAGAGGAGAGAATTCTGCAAATCCAAGAGGCCAACTTAATATTAATTTTTAGGTTCTGGACATTTCTTTTGGTGAATTTTGTCTCTGTAGGAGAAATGTCCAGTACCCATCACAGCCTCATGGCTCTGATGCCTTTCTGGAGTTCAGCAGGTTGATGATATTTCTGGACTGGAACTGCTCTGTCCAATAGTTTGATATCACGTCCTTAGAGATGTTCACTTTATTTGCTTGTAAGCCAACACTAATTCCCAGAAACACAGCTAAAAATGCCTGTACCATGTAGATAATGGAAATATGGATTATTTCTCATAATTCATGTGTGGAATACATGAAGGTGTGCCTGTTTATCCTTTATGTTTTTAAAAACAGCTGTGCTTTTTGCCACCTAAGAATTCCAGGCTGAAACTTGCCTGCGCAGGAATGGAAGGATGCATTTTCTTCCATGAAACCCGAGGATATTTCTCTACAAGTCTGAGTGTGCTAAAAATAATAAACCTCTTAACTGTCAAACTCATCAGTGAAATACTTTACAGTGCAGCCTTTTGCATGAGCATTAACTAAAAGCCTGGTTCTAAATCTCTGAGTCAGGGCAGACAGACAGGGGAATTCTATCCCTGGCTTAGATGACAAGCATCTTCAATAGTTTGCACTTGGCAATAGTGAAGAGTTTGATAAATTGCATTTTCAGATGGTTCCAAAGGAATTTTGCTTCTGTTCATTCACAAAATAACTCATCTCTGTCACAGAACTAAAGATTGGCATTGAGGAGAGTATAAGAGGTGAATATGAGCTATAATCACCCCAAAAGAAAAACTCTTTTATTTTTTCACCTGCCATTTAAAAGTTGACTGGAATCTCTCTCATAAACGAGGTGCACACTCACATTTTCCAGCAGCAGGATGAATCCCCTCAAGTGTGAGTCGGGCCTGGTTTAAACCTGAGAACTGTAAGAAATCCTAAGCCGTAATAAATAATGATTTCCTTCTTGGAGGATCCCATTTTCCAGCAGGGTAATGATCTAACTGTAATGAACCATGTCTGCTTGTGGTGAAAAAGAAGCAGCCACAGTTGTTGCTCAGCCCTCCTGTGTATCCTGTCTGACAGCTAAACTTGTTTTTCCCCAGATGTCTGGATTTGCTTGTAGGGAAATGGCAGAGCTTATCTCCAGCCTCAGTGCTGTAATGTGATAAACATGTTTTCCTCTGTGCACAGCAGACAGAAGTGCAGCCCTGCTTTCAGTTTATTCCAAAAGGAATCTGAGCTTTGGAGTAATCCTTTAAAAACCAAGAAACCTTTTCCGTGAGGAAAGCCAACCCTCCATCTGTCCTGCTGCATCATGTGCTAGGTGAGCACAACCTGCATGGTGGGTAAGTCACATTTCCAGTGTGTTCAGGGGTGATCATGATAGAAGTTTCCATATTTCAATTTTTTTTTTTTTTTTGGAGAAATATTGTGCTTGGAATGGATGCTATTCATTTGTAATGACTATAGACACAGAGAAAAGGAGAAAAGAACCAAAAAGAGAGGTGTATTTCTTCTGATATCCCTGAGACTCTGACACAGAAGCTGATATTAGCACCAAGTTCAGGTAACTCTTTTATGAATGCACTGTAATTGTAGCAAAAAACCTGGTATTTTTAAGCTCCATCTCTCACCTTTTCCAAGCACTTTTTCTACATAATGAGTTTATGAATATGTCTGTATTTTAGTGGCTCGAATTGATGGAAGCAGCAATTTAACATTGATTTCCAAACACAGGAGCTCAGTCAGTGAAACAGCTAATTCACCACTTTTCAGTATTAACAGAAAAGCTGTTGTCAGTAGCAGCCAACTCATAGAAATAACTCTGGAACAAAAGCAAATATCTTGTCCTGAGGTGAAGAGAGAACAGAACTCAACAGAAGAAAAACATTGATGTCATACCTGCGCTGGTGATGTCTGTAAATAAGGAGGGGCAGGAAGGTAAATAAAAGAGAAAAGAGTTGGTATGCAAGTATTTTCTAAGGAAAAGGAAGAATGGGATGTCTGGCAGGGCATAAATTCACGACACAGTCAGGATGATGCCTTTTAGGTCAAGATTTGGGGTTGGGGAGATCCTGAAAGTTGTGGGCTGTATGAGGAATCATTGACATCCTCTAAAGGGAGCACAGCCAGGGACATCTCCCCAAGTCCCACTCTGGTTTTCCACCCAAAAACCTCTGTGAGGGCAGCCAGGCTGCTCCTGGTGCATGGTCAAAAATCCCAGATTTATGGAAAATCAGTCCTTAGGAATGGTGTGAGTGGTGGAAAACTGGATTCTGGTCAATGAGACTCTTTCAGGCAGAACAATCTGCCCAGGATAATACGAAGGACGTGTCTCATGCCAAATTAAGGAAAAAAGGATTGAGAGATACCACAAACCCTGGGAGCTGACAGGGGTGCTTTGGAACTTTCTGGCTGGAGTTGTAAATACAATCAGTGACAATCTGGAGATACTCCCATTTTGAAGAACACTGGGCAGCTGAGGGGAAAGAGCAGTTTCTAAAGAGGAAACAGAAAGAAAGGCAGAAAATTCCTCTATATCACCCGAACGAGGCTTTCAGCTTCCTTTCT
The DNA here is from genome assembly GCA_013397395.1 of Sinosuthora webbiana. Classification (NCBI taxonomy): domain Eukaryota; kingdom Metazoa; phylum Chordata; class Aves; order Passeriformes; family Sylviidae; genus Sinosuthora; species Sinosuthora webbiana. Next base: position 260,660 of record VXBN01014090.1, on the reverse strand, counting down.
TATTTTAACATAAGGTAAATTTTCATCGAGAAACTTGAACTTTTAAGGAAAGGAAAATGTGTGTTTTCTTTCTGTCGCCAAGTTTTCAACTTTAATTAACTTTCTCTGAAGGGCTGAGGCCTTAGAAACCAGAGAGAAAGCCTTTAATAAGTGTATAATGGCCAATGGCACACCTGCCATCTGATGGCATCTTTCCATCCATACCCCAAAAAGATTTATGTTCTTATGACTAAATATTATTTGGTTACTAGATGAAAAATGGGAGCGAAGTTGAAAACTATAACTCGCTGTTGTTCACCTCAGGAAATTCCTGCAGAAAATATATATTTCTGGATTATTCCAAAAGTTCATTTAGTTGTCCAAAAAACTGATGCTGTTTTCTATTAGAAAACACAATATCCTGCCAAATGATTTAGACCTCTGTATAGAGGGGTTAATTTAGTTTTATTCTCACGCAGAAGTTATAGACCTCCAGTATGAAAATAATAAATAAATAGGAGCGGGTCCAACACTGCAAATGATATTGAAGTCAAGAGAAAATATAAATTAACTAATTCTAAAAGGAGGATCTGTGTGTTGGCTGAATCATCAAAAACCGGTGGGAAAATATATAGAGAAAATTACTTTCCCTAAACTGAATTCAAGGTAGCAGAACAATTTAAGAGACTGAAAAACCGTATAGATATTGAGCCAAGACATGCTTTAAGTGCTGACCTTCTCTAAAATTCTGCAGATATTTTCCCCAGTCTTCTGGGAAGGTGGATTTTCTAGAGCATGAAACACGAATCAAGATTTGATCTGAATCCAGACTTCCTTCAAATTAAAAGATGTATTTTCTATTAGGTAAAAACCAGGACAAATAGCAAAGAGCCACTAAGCAACGTGGGATAAGATTATCAGGAATTCCACATTCCTGTATTTTTCCTCTCCTTATTGGAGTAGCACAATGCACATTTGGCCAGGCCTGTCTGTGTCCTAAGTTTGGGGTAATTTTGTCCTGAATTTGATTGAATTAATGACTTTTGGTGATCATGTTCATAAATATGGTGTCAGTTGGCAAAGGGATGGACCAAAAGAACAGCTTTAGATGCTCTCACTGTACATTTCCAGAATATATTTCAGGTATCTAACAGAGGCTTTATTCAGGACATTTGATTCAAAGTGTTGAGAATAACCTGTCTTGTATGGTTTGTGTCTGATAGCATTAACATTTTAGAGAACATTAAATACCACAGTGTAATTAAATATTTTAATGGATTAATCCATGCAGCTGATGGGCCGAGAATTATTTAGTGTTCAATGAAAAAATACTGAAAGTGAACACATTTTAAATGATCAAATCTGATCATCTAATTCCGATTTTACCATCGATTGTGATTGATCAGTTCACGAGCTGCAAACACAGTGATGCTTTACTCAAATATATTATCCCTGTAGGTTTTTTTCCCCCCTATGTGCCACAAATAATGCTGCTTCATTTTCTCCAAAATTAAAACATGTATTGCTGAGAAATAATGAGCACATTAGTGATGTGCTGACAAAAGCCCAGTCCTCTGTGGTGGCAGAAGTGGAGTCTCTCTCTCTCATTACTGATTGCAACTATTCACACGTCTTAATGCAGGCACCAACAAAGGTTGCCAAGAGCACTTGAATTAGCCTTTTATATTGAGAAATACAGCAAAAGAGACTCTTGCATATGAAAATGTTCACCAGGTGGCACAGCAGCTTTGCTTATATTAACAGAAAACTTTGGGAGTTGGTTTGTGGCTAATTGAACTTCTGTGGGCCTTGGGAAGCAAGGAAGGCTTGGCTCCACTTTGAAGTTTGATTTCAGAGCTTGTGTGAGCTTCCAGCATTCCACAGGCTTTATTATTATTATTATTATTAATTTATTTCCCTCGCTTCCGTCTCTGTTGGATTTTGCTGAACAGTGATGCAATTTTTGACATTTTCTAACCTGCAAGTTCAGGACTGTCTGCACTCTGGGATGAGCAGCGAGCTGGAAATCGAGGTGTTCTTGGAATAATATTGAGTCATCCTCCCCTTTGTTTCTTTACATTCAGTATCCATGCCTGTCCCTTTCCCATCTATGTATAAACCCACCCTTCTATACATAAATGATAAGGAAAATCAGTAGAACTCCATTTAAAACACCTGAACTAAATTTATGACTAATTTTTTTTTTTGGGAGGGGGGTTGGGGAATGGCCCATCATTGTAGTGACATTGTGGCGCCACTGCCAGAGATTTTTAGCAGCTTTTAGCAGCTCTTGAAACCACCTGTCCCATTTTGGTGGCAGACTTTCAGATGAAAAGAATATTAATTATTGTGGCAATTCAAAGGGAAGCTGACAGGCTGCAAGCGGGACTTGGCTTTGCTTCTCAGAGAAAATCCAAAGGAGGACCCTGCAACTCTTGTGACATAATTAACTTCTTATTGCAGCCCTCCTATATGCAGGTGTTTACATTATGCGAAATACACACAAGCCCGAGCGTCTCTTTGCAGAGAATTCATAAGGGGAACTTAAAAGATTCCTCAGTGAAGTGTTGCTTTGGAATGTGGGGAAAGGCTGGGGATAAAGATTTGAAAAGTTTGTAAATCTGTAAAGAATTCCATCACGCCACGGAAAATGTTAGATTAGGCTGATGAGCCAGGTGAGGGATCATTTATTGCTAATCTCTTTTCTCTGGAGCATTTTGTGATAATACTCCTCCCCATCCTGTCATGTAAGTGCCACACAGCACCGTGCCTGTGTAATATATGTTCACACATAGGTGTGAGTTTTTAGATGTCTAAACTCATTTTTAAAAAATAAGTAGCTGGAATTCACACGGTGGCACTGATTTACCCCAGATTTTACCGAGTTTGGTCCAAACTGGACTTGTAGATATCGAAAAGTTCATGCCCAGAACAACTGAAACGTTTTGATCCAACACATTTTTGAAGGACAATTGGAATTTCAGAGCAATTCCTTTGTGTCCTGAGCCCACAGCCTCAGGTGAAATGCTGATTAATGTTGTACTGCTCCATTTTCTCAAGGACAGCCTTGTAAAAGTGACTGTGAGGGCTGATTATAAATACCCAGATTACAGATGTCTGGAATCAGCCTGTTCCCATCTGACTGGAATCATTTCGTTTGGTTTCATATTCATCAGTGCTTCATATGTAAAGTTCAGTGTTCTAATCTCTGGAAATGCAGTGTCTGGAAAGTTTAATTACAAGTTTTTTACCTGCAAATGAACATCTGGAGCTTTTTGGAGTTGTATCAACTTCTCCGCTCGAGTTTCTCTCCTGTTTGTTGCTCCTGTGACTTCAACCTTCATTTTGTTTCGGAGAAAGCATCATCTTATGATTATCTGGTTTTGATTAACTTCATTGAATTGCTGAGCCAGGTCTTCCTTTTCCACCTGTGGTAGAGAATCTGCCACAGGTAACAACGCTGCAGCATGACCTACTTCCAATGTTCAGCCACAGAAGCAGAAGGAAAGGATTAAAAATGTCAGCAGCAAGGGTAACACTTATTTGGGCGGGCTTCGAAATGAAATTTTTCCCAGCACAGGAGCTCTGCTCCATTAAAAGCTCTCAGAAAGTGCAAATTCACAAACTTCCTTCCGAATCACGGTGGTTTATTTTTCTCTTGGAGGTCTCTGTGTTTCATTGCTACTGTCTAATAAGTTTTTTAGGACTAACCTATACTTGTGTGCAAATAACAGTAACAGAAATGAATATAGGTTGGGAAAATAAAACTGAAAACAGGACTCCTACACTTTCAGCCACAAATATAATTTTTCTCCAGCAATTTTAATCAAACCACCCTTCCCTCAACCCCCCCTTACATTGTTAAAAGTCTTTCTCCAAGTTCTCTTGGACTTGAACACGTCTGAGTTAGGATGTGTGTCAAAGTTTATCTTAAAGACTGTAAAAATAAATAAAGGATAGAATAGGATTGAACAGAATAAGACAATAGGAATGGAACAGGAATGAAATAGAATAGGAATGAAATTAGGATAGGATAGGATAAGATAGGATAGGATAGAATAGAATAGAATAGAATAGAATAGAATAGAATAGAATAGAATAGAATTAGAAATAGGAATAGGAATAGAAATACCCTTTGCCTCTCTCCTGGAGCAGCAATAACAGCAATGAGAGTTGAAGTCCTCTCTTCCCCCTCAATTATATTCTCAAATAAAATGTGGGATGGTGGAAATAGTTCAGATGGCTCAAGTGTGCTGAGCTGGCTTTTTGAAGTGATGAATTGCTCCCAGCTACAGGCACGGAGCCAGCAGCTGTTTGAAATGGCAGTTCTGGAGAGCACACAGAGGATGAGGGAAAGGAGGAAACCTTTCCAAGGGAGAAATTGTTCAACACCTGCGTGCTGCAGTGTGTTTTGTACCTCTGCCCGGAATGCCAGGGACTGGCCATTCCAATAAAATAGGATGCTGAGCAAATGAACCATTCATCTCATCACTTTGTTAGCTCATGCATTTCTGCGCTCCTCTTCAGGCAGGGGGGAAAAAAAAATGCTGGTTGGGATAATTGTGTAATTAAGTAAAATTGTTTTCCGTGGATCTAAAAGGAAAACACGGTTGGCTTCCCACCTGTTCCTTCTGAGGAGCTGCGCCTGTCTTTCTCATTTACATGAAAATATGATGGAGTACGAGGTGCTGAATGGTTTTGCTCTTGAACAATTAATATCCTTTATTCAAGAACACAGGAACTTCAGGGCTGCAATCAGCGTTCCAAAGGCATTCACGTACACAAACAATTCCTGTTACTCAACCCTATTCTGTAACAGTGTTTTATTTTCCTTATTTGGCCCTGGCTTTGTTTTGGTTTATCCATGGTGGGTGTTTTTAATTTCTCCAAAAGAAAAAAAAAGCAAAAAAAAGCTAAAAGCTCTCAGTTAATTTATTGAGTTGACATTGTCTTGTTGGAAATTACAGTCTGAACTCATCAGCTCTAAGACTGACACCGATTTTTCCATCAGGAGCCACACCCAGATTGTATCAGTGGCTTCAGAGCAATGGTAAAAGTCAATTAAGTGACTGGTTGCTAATTACCTCAGATGGCTGGTGATAATTCTCCCCATTTATGATTTTATACTATAAACCTGATCTGTAAATACAGCTTGCAGCAGTATATTATTATCATGGCTCAGGATCCATTCCCATGTTTAGCTTTCAGATTCCAATCATCCTATTTGCGGTTTCTATAATGCCTTAATATTAATACCAGAGCTTTGGTGCTTAAGTTAATCCTTCCTTTTCTTTGAAAAGAAAACAAAGGGATGAAGCAGAAAGAATGGAGTGGCACAAGTAATTTCTTTTTTTTTTTTTTTTTAATATAAAACTGATACCTCTTACTCTCAAAATCATCCCATCTGTTGTGATAATGAATGTAATGGGAAAGAGTTTTAATTATGACTGGCATAACCATCAGCCACAGACTTCGCTGTCAGAGCTGACTAAAATGAGTATATAAAAAATCTGCTACCCCGCATAAACAGGGATGTTTAGGTATTACAGCTTGTTAATTACCTCTTTATTAAATCTCATCCTTCTTTATCATTGTAAAAATATTTCGAAGAATGATATTGTCATTACAGAAGTGCCAGCTCTGATGGTGCTGTAAGAGGAATTAAAGTGTCTGGAAGAATGCTTCATATTTACATGTATTTTATACTTACCCATGTAAAGAAAATCTATTATCTTCATATAAAGTGTATTTATTGGCTTATCTTAGTATTATATTATGCAGTTATATACATATATCTTTATCACACACAGATTGTCTCACACAGCCATTATGTCTTGTGCTCTAATCAGACAAATCAATTGATCTCCAGCCAAATATGACACCAAATACTGCTAAAATCCATTGAATATACCAAAAAAAAGAGTTCACAGATAAGAAGAAAATTGTTGTAACTTCATTTTGAGTTATTTTCATTGAACCACTTTAATTCCAATGTGCTGTTCCTGTGTGTCATTGCAGTTTTTATATACACACATAATATATGCATAATTATCCCATGGAAAGAACTCTATCACGTGTTAATTGGACAAAGGGCCACATTTGTAAAACTTGATTTCCCAGGATGTTTGGATTTTCTTTAGTGAAAATCTCTACTCCATTTAATAAAGCAGCAAATCTCCATTCCTCTGAATCATCCCAAACAAATCTTTACTACTTTAGAGTGTTTAGACACTCAGCTGGAGGAGTTTTCATTTATTTTTCTTTCAAATCAGACCTGGCAGAACCCTCAAATCCTGGACATCTCACTGGGAGCAGGAAAAAGAACATTTTAAAAAAATAATTTCATTTACTATAAGAAGAGGTGATCCCTTAAAAGGTGAGTTGAAATAAATCACAATGGAAGTCACAGTGCAATGGCTTTACCATTTTTTTTTATCTCTATTTCCTTTTTCTCTTTGGTTATGCCCAGAATCAACAAAAAAAAACTTCTGTTCAGAGCCTCATCCAGTTCCCAGTGAGTGAGAATCTCTCTCCCTTGTTAAGGCTGCACCAGTAAAATCAGAAATGCAAATATTCCAGGTGCTTAAAATGTATGAAGAGATCACAGGGAATTTGTAATGAAGCTATTGTGAGTTTGTCCTGTGAACCTTAAACTGCAGCAGGAATTTATAATTATGATGTCTACCTCTTCAAATGAAGAGCTGAGAGTGTTCTGCATTTTTAACTTGCTCCAGCCCAAAGTGGACAAGAAGAAAATGATTTTTGAAATGGCTTTTTTTTTTTCTAGGAGAAATTCCTTTGGCCAAGTTACACTTAAAAAGTGGAGAAGTACTCTGATATATACGGTACATTTTAGAGATACCATCTCGAAAGGAAAACACAGACAATTAAATGATCACAAACTGTAGTGCAATTAGAAGACTTTGATGAAAGATGTGATTTAAGTAATACAAGTTTTAATGGCAAAAAGAGCAGTTCTCCACTCAAATGCATATTAATCATCACAGTATGTGTGCTTTGTTGGCTGCTGATAACCTGATTATTTCTTTCCTTCTTCGGTTCACTCTGGATAAACATCTATTCCCGAATGCCAGCCATGGCATTGAGTGGAAAGGATGAGACCTTCTGGAGCCTGACTGTGCTCAGCAAAGGGTGCAGAACCAGGACTACACCAGCAGCACCTTTGCCTTAAAGATAGTGGCAAAGAGTTGAATAATGTTTGGGACCAGCAGACGAAGTTGAGAAATTTCATATCTGAGTGCAGACTTCAAAAATTCCCCCTTTCCCCCAGATCCAACATTTGTTTATTAATTCACCCATGAGATGTGCTGGATGAAGAAGGACTTTTGTCATGTCTGGCAGCAGCAGCAGCAGAGCAGGTTGGCTCTGTGAGAAGGAACATCCTCCCTGGGGAAGGGGCTCGGGAGCTGGGCTGGGGTTGGGTGTGGGAGCTCTCGAGGGTCCCGTGCAGAGGAGCTCCCCTGAAACTGATGCCCTTTGGGTTTTGCCTTTTTTCCTTTTATATTCTCTGTATTTATATTTTTTTTCTTTTATATTCTCTGTATCTTTCACACATATATTTGTAAGCCCCAGGGGTGTCAGGCCCCAGAGCTCTCTTGGTTCTTCCTGGGAACCAAGGTTAAGAACAACTCTTGGAGATCCATTGTCATGCACAAGGTCCAGCCAGGGCCAAGGGAGGGCTCCAGAGAAGGCGCTTGACCTTGGGGGGAATTGCATCCCCACTTGTCCTCCTAATTGGTGCTTTTAATCAATTATGCTAATTTCCTAAAACCTATAAAATGTGCTCACCCCTGGATGGGGTTTGGGCTTTTGTGGACATCTTTCCATAACTGTTCCTGAAGGCCTCCAAATAAATATCTGCTCTTATATCACCTCCTTACTAAAATCATCTCAGATTTCATTTCCAGGTTGGGGAAAAGGCAAGAAAACCACCGAGGTGGACCAGGAACAGCACATCCCTGACCTCCAGGTCTGTTCCTCCCAAATCCTGAGGGGGGCTTTTGTGGACATCTTATCATTGGCTGTTGTGTTTTTCATCAGGCACAGCAGTGAGGTTCTGTCCTGTCCAACATCACCACGTGGCTGGGAGGTGGATTTGAAAGTCACCCGCAGACAACTCTCTAAAAATGACATTTCCCCCCCCCCCGCACAGTTTTACACATTTTGTGAAATTGGATTTCCCTTCTCATTTTCTTACTAGCTGTTCAAAGGGCTGTTTTGAATTAACACCTCAGTCACTAGGATGTGTTTGAAAGTAAATGTTCCATAAAAATGTAGGAAGGAAAAATTATTAACCTCCCATAACAAGTGAATTGTCCTGGATCTGGGGGTTATATTGTAGCCATTACATTATATGAGAGAACAGCCTTAGCTGTGGGGAAAAGGCACAGACATCTGCAGCCTCATACAAGTAACAGAATTAAACACAATGGGAACATAGAGAAACTGGTAAAAATTATGCTGTTGGATGGCTCAGTGAAACCAAATGTTGCATAACACTTTTTTTTTTGTTGTTTTTGCAGCGCTTCAGCATTCAAATTAATTAAAGAATCTTCCAGAATGAGGTGCAATGTTGCTTTGGAAATACATTGCTTTAGCAAGCTGGAATGGGCAACTCAGCGTCCTTCTGTAAAATCAGTCTGTAACTTGTACCAATTAGAGCTGCCATGCTGTAAATGAATTTTTTTAAAGATCCTTCTTTCAAAAAGCCTTTTTTAAATCGTAGACTCATTAATGCTTTTGCAGGCAGTTCTAGCAGCACACCACTGAAGCACATTTCTGTTGGCTATCAGAGGTTAATAAGGAAGAGATGATGAAATTTCACACTGATTTTCTTTTTCAATTCACAGTGGAGAGGAGCTCTCTTGTTTTAGTCCAAGCATCAGAAGAAAAGGGATTAAAGCCAGCACACAGCATCAGATCTGTCGCTGATACCAACATCCATTTCATGGGAGATAGAGCTAAAGATTGGACTCCCAGCTTAAAGGTGGGCTGATGTCTAAGGATTAGAAATTGTGTATATTTAGATAATGTAGATGGAGCTGTGGTTAAGAAAATAACCAGAGAACAGCTCAAGCTGCAGCAGCCATTTGGAACTTCAGTAAAGCCAAAAGAAGAGGAACTCGTCCTTTTAATTTAACCTGACATGATCAGCACGGTGTCATCTCCCCTCAATTTGGGCCAATGAGAAAATAAATTGTAGCCTCCACCATTTTCTTTGCTATTTTAGACCCTTCAATTTGCTGAAATTAAGAAACTTTCACATCAACTGAACATCAGTTGTTGGGGCCCTCGTGTTGTCCTTACCCCATCTGAGGTGGAGCATGTGTAGGGCAAAATGTGATGGAAAAAGTGCTGCAGTTTGAGGTCTGGATCCACAGATGGCTGCTTACCTCAGGTAATTGCCACATCTCAGTAAAGAGAGGCTCATCCCATAAAAAAACCAAGAGGAAAAGGGATATTCATAAGCATTCCAGCATGATTCATTCGAGCTCCGTTAAGTGACTACCCACAAATGTTGTGCAAGGAAGCAGAAAAGGAAGGGCCACTTGGTCTGAAATGTGCCCAGAGGAATCTGTGAGCATGAAAGATGTGCTCTGCCTTGGAACTAAGGGAATTTATGACTTCTTAAGTGCTGCTTTTTTTTTTTTTTTTTTTTTTTTTTTTTTTTTTTTTTTTTTTTTTTGTTTGGTTTGGTTTGGTTTGGTTTGGTTTTTTTTGGTTTTTTTTATATAGTGCGGGTAAAGTATTTTACAGCACATTCTTGATGATAACTCTGGGTTTTTTTTGGTTTTTTTTCATTTAGGACAATAAGGACAGATTAGAAACTCTCCAAGGTGATGAGAAGCCTTCTCTTGGTCTTCAAACCACCATGGTCCTACCAAAGCTGAGCTGACTGACCAAACGGTGAATTTATGAATTTTAGGGAGTATTGTTGGGTTTTCGTTCACAGAAAGGAGCTTCCACTTGGCATTTGGATGCTTTTTAATAAATCCTTCCCTAGGGATGGTGTGTGCTCCATGCCCTTCAAGGAGCTCTCTGTCCCTCTCAGGGGCTCTGCTCAGCCAGGAAGGCTGAGCTCCACGTTCAGGCTGTGGGGAAGGTGACATTAACTCACTGCCCAGGTTCTTCTTGACAAGGTTTTTGTAAAGATTGGGCTGAGAATTGCCACACTTGGGTGGCTGAGGCCTTATGGAAAATTTATCTCGCTAGACATTTAAAGGTTGGATGTTTACATCTATGGCATGAGCTCCCTTGGCTGACAGAGAGGCTCCTCAACGTGAATTTTATGTTTATTTTCCTCTACTTTTTGGTTTTTTTTCCAAGCAGTATCAGGCCTTCAGCCTCTTTGAACCTCAGCACCTACTTTGTAAAACTTTGATTTTTTTTTTGTTTTAATCTGAATTTTTACACTGTTTTCATTTATTGCTTAAATAATCCTTTGCTAAAACACTGTCCTCATCCATCTCTGATAATTTCAGTAGAATCATGGTTCTATACAATCCCCTATTTCTTTTTTACTGCTCTGGACCTGCTTACCTGAGAGACATTAACTAATTCTTCATCTGCTGGAAGCTCATTAGCATGACAAAATACAAGAACAAGAAACATCGACATGGTGTCACAGAGGAATTCAGCTTTTGATTGTTTCTGAGTAGCTTCAAGCACTTCTGTATTTGCAGGGTGAAGGAAGTAAGAACTGCCTCCTCAGCACTTCTCACAGACCTTTTGTGTGGGATCCTTCCCTATCTCCACTTGATGATTTGAAGATGAGATCTGGTATAAAAATTTGGAATACTTTACATTAATGCTAGTTCTTGCAGCAGTGCATGGAGTAAATCTTATCTCAAGCAAAGGTCTTCCTGTGGCTCTTTTGAGAAATTTCATCACAAAAACCAGACCTCTCAGCCTTCCTGACCAAAGGAATCACTTTAATCTTTTTTTCCTTTCAGTGCATCTCACTACTGGTGTGTCATTCAGGAGTGATGTTAAAATGAGGGAGCAACACACTTCTGGCCCCTTCTCAGGCCAGCAGCTGCTGGGATCTCTCTTGCTTTATCTCCTCTGAGTGAATATTTATTTCAGTGCTTTCTTAATGAAATAGGTTGTGACTGTTCCTAGGGTCACAACTCGTGTTTATGCAGAGGGATGAGCTCCTCTTTCTGTGCCACTGGCATTGCTGCCACTGCTGTCTTGGGTGCCCCAAACATGGAATTATGAAGAGTTTAGGGCTTGGAAAACTTGGTGCTCTGCTCTGGACTCAGAGCAGCACAGGGCTCACTTGCTCTGAACTGTAATTTCATTTCCAGCTATGGAGTTTGTGAGTTTCCTGAAAACCACCCCAGACTCCACTGGTGTGTAATGCTCCACAAGGCCATGGAATAATCTGTCTCGAGGCTGCTGCGCCAGGCTGAACCAGCCAGAGTGTATCAAAGCAAGCAGGACTTTGTGAATCACTCACTCGTAATCTCTGCCGTGCACAAACCAGCCCAGCCACCAGCCTTAACAGGATTCCATTTCTATCAAAAAAGTTCAGCTTTCCTGCCTTGCTTGGGCAACATTTCAGAGACCATGCCTAGCAGAGAATGAGTTACATAAACCTCAGGGGATATTTGCTGTTTGCATTCCACAGCCATCACCCTCGGAGCTGCAGCTGTTAGTTTTAACAGGTACAGTTTCTAAAATTGTTCATTGAAAGCCCTGACTAAACCCCCCTCATGCAACACTTTTGGAAAGAAATCTCAACCCATGGAACCATAAGGGCACCACGGAGTTGTTGGTTCTTTAATGAACCAGAATTACAAGACTTCAGGGGCAAGAAATGAGCACAAAATGACTTGAAAGCAGAGGCCGTGTGGGTGAAATTGAAAATAATTTATTTATGTGTGAATATGCACCATGTTGGGCTGGGGTTGTTGTAATCCCAGAGTTACAGCATAAATATATGAGGGGAAAAAAAAAAGTGTGTAGCCATGCTGTGCTGTATGCTACATGTAAAAAAGTCTAAAAATTCAATTTTTAAGAACATCTTACCCACATTCTGTCCATTTGCTCTCTAATCAGTGTCCAGTGTCATTTATCTTCATTTACTGAAATTGGCTGAACAACAGGACATTGCTCATCCCTTTCTTTTTGGCAATCTCTGACAACGTTCATTATTGTCCGCCTTTCGTCGTGTCACCACTTGGAGCTGACACTGTTTATCTTTGCTCACCCTGCCCTTATCTGGTGATTGTTGGATAAAATCATCAGTCTTGGGTCACTCCTGCCCTCTTGGCCATCAGCAGCTGACAGGGTTCACTTCTGCTGGGTCAGCTGGCATCAGTCACTGCTTAAAGGAGTAAGAAAATCTTTCCTGGATGTTCCAGAAATTTAAATGGGAAGTTCAGACTCGCCAAAGTGCTCATTGTTCCATCCCAAAGAGAAAAGCTGAGCTAAGGTTTGAGGTTTTAAAGAGATTATTAATTTGTTAATTGAGGACTGTGGAAAAACCAAATCAAACCAAAAACCCCCATATGCCTTATATGAAACAAACACAGAGATGTTTTGTTTTCTTCTCTCTGGACTTCCAATGTTTTCATGTATAGATTTCACGATTTTCGTGACTGCATCTATTAGTGGGACCTTATTTTAAACTAATTTTAAAAAGTCAAGTTTGTTCCTCAAGAATCTGCAGTCTAGAATGTCTAGAATGTAATTTTGCTGGCTTTTAAACCTTAACATTGCTTTTGTCTTCTTGTTTTAAGTTCTTTTGTCAACTGCTTTGGTTTTCCCACCTTAAGGATTGAACGTTGTCAATATCTCGGAAAAAAACTTGATTTAGGGGTGTTCAGACAGGGTTTTACGTCTTCAAAGTACTTTGGAATTACTCTGTGTTGGTTGCAGTGATGGCTGTTTGTCAGATGAGAAAGACCTGGGGGTTGATACATTTGAGAAATGTCCCTGTTTTGTTATATAAGTAAAAAAATTATATATAGCCGATCATATGGAGCTTAAACAAATTGCATATGCAAGTGGAAAACACCTGCTGCCAATCTTCTTTGGAAAAGATTCCAAGCCCAAACCCAAGCCAGAGCCCTGACATATTTAACTGCAACCCCAAAAAAAAAGTGCTGAATGTGGGTAAATCCACCGTTTGAGGGTTGAGCCTTGGCAAGGTGACGACGGCACCCGTCGTTAAAAACCCGCGCGGCTCCTCCGCCGTTCAAACACGGAAAACTGAAAGTTCCTGGTTGGAATCCAGTTTTCCCCCTCCCCTTCTCAGAATTGTCAGAGAAGTGCTAAATGAAGAGGCTCCAAAACCTGGGAGCTGCAAATTATGCCTCGTCTGTGTGGAACAAAGCCTGGCTGACCTCCATTTCCTTGGGGTTGTTCCGAAGATGGAGCTGATGACAAGTCACAAAGCCCGTAGCTGAGCTCTGTTAACAGCTCGGTGCATCTTGAAACCATGACAAACAGTGTCAGGGCTTCATCTCAGCTACTCCGGGACGTAAAATAACTTCTCTTAGGTTTGGTGTGGAGTAAAACAGAGCACAAAGTCAGCCGTGGTTGAGGAGCTTAGGAGCGTTACCCTTTTAGAAGGTGACGTGTGACAATTTCAGCGTTATTATCATTTGCTGGAGCATTATTTAACACAAAATAATACAAGTGTCACCACTCGAGCTGTCTGAACAGTTTTTGTTGTGATTTTTTTTTTTTTAAAACGTAGCGTCTCAGAAATATAGGCCAAATTTTCATCTCCAGAAATAAAAGAGCGTTTTGGGGAGATTTATGTATACTTTATACTTTACACAGACTTTGTATTCTTTACATGCCATTCTAAATATAGCTGAGCGGGCTTGGAAGAAGGGGAAATAATGAGTAGACTTGATTGTCTTTTCAGTTGTCAGATGCCTTTTCTTGTCTACAGTTTGATACTGTTCATATTGTTGATTTGTTCTGTAACCAGCTCTGAACAGTTGGTAGACAATTTAGAGTGTTTGAGATGCCAAAAACATTGATATTCTTAAGAGGAAAAAAAGAATTGTGAAGATCTGCATTTACAAATGCATATACAAATATATAACCGGCCTCCAGTATAATTCAAGAGAACAAGTTATTTACTGAAAGTAAGAATACTTATTCCATAATATAAATTCTCTGATTTAACTCCTGTTTGTGTTTGAACAGTGATTTTAGAGACTGGATTCAAATTCATACAAGTGGTGAAAAATGAATCAATTTGCTTCATATAACCACATTTTCAGGTGGGTATTACATCTCCTGAGCCATTCTGTAATTTTTTAGCAGAACTGAAACTCCTGAATCCTTTGCTGAATGTTGCAGATGCTACTCCTGCATGTGCTGGTGCAGCATTAGCTAAATCATTATTTTAATTCCTGAAATATTTGAAGATATCCCTTTAATTGCTGTATTTATGCGTAATAATAAATATATTGTCATGTTCTGCAAGTGCATGGAAGGTAAAAGAAAAAAAAAAATATTTAGATGTCAGGAAATGATCTCAAAGTTGAACAGAATTTCATGGAATCTCTTTGGAGAGCATTAATCAGTAAGTTGGTCTTTGTGACCGATGCAGTCATAGGAGATTAAAAAAAATTTTTTTCCTTGGTTGATCTTTTATGTCCTTTACACTATAAAGTGCACTAAAGGTTACTGAATGGCAAATACCTCAATATCCAAAGCACAGTGTCAGGAACTCTGGGCTCGTCCCAGAGGAAACTTCATTCTTTTATAATCTCACTCAGTCCCCACCTCGTTTAAAAAACTTCTCTCTAGCACAGATGAAGTTCTCAGCTGTAAGTGGCTGGAGATTTTCTGAAGTGCAGGACGAGGTTGTCTGGGTTTGCTGATCCTAAAGATCTTTACAGGGGAGAATGTTTGGAGGAGAGGCCCCCATTGGGAGGTGGGATATCTGTGTTAGAGCTCTGTGTGTGTGGCCGACTGCGTGGCCAAGTTCTTTAAAAGATCACATCTTTCATCTGTTCTTTAAAAGATCATATTTTGCTCACCAGTTTCCCTGAAAAGTCTGGATTACCTGGCCCCTGCCACCTTGTGCCACCTCAGGACACTTGGTGGTCACCACGGGATCAGGTGCAGCTCCTACAAGAGTGTTTTTTTCCCTTCAGCCTCAATACTTGTGGTCAGTGTCTTCCAGTGCAATATTTTATATTATTTCCTCCTCGTTTTAACCAGTTTTAACTCCTCAGAGAGCTCTGCTGCGTCACTACAGCTCAGCACTTTTGTCCCTGGATTCCCTCGGCCCTGATGTGTGGTGGGAGGGAAGCGCACAGGTGGTTGTGGCACCACAAGTCCTGGTGCTCACACTCTCCCAAGGCAGGAGGAAGCAGAACTTCCCTCAGCAGAGCGGCCAAAGTGGGTCAGAGTGCTGGTTTTGCTTTTGTGCCACATCAGCTCTTTCCCTCCCTGGGACACTTCACGTTTCCTTGAATAAACATCTCCAAGTGTGAACTGGGGCAACTGTTGGGAAGAATTCTCCACTTAGATAGAGTTCACTTCAGTTTTGCCGGAGTGGAAGTTGCTGACATTCGCAGAAGACCTTTCTTTTTTAATTTAGCGATTTGGGGGGTGCTGAGTGCCCCAACAGGCCCTGAATTCTCATTTCCAGTGGTGGCTTCTGTTCTGCTGACAATCCCACGGTCCTGCCTGTGAAGGGCAGTGTGAAAAACACAACCAAAGGGATAACAACAACCATTATTTCTACAGCTTGGAGCCTCTGAAGCCAGGATTTATTTCTTTCACAAGCAAGGAAGGCCCATTCACACCTGGGCTAGAGGAAGGTGTCCATGGGAGGGGATGAGATGATCTTTAAAGCCCCATCCAACCCAAACCATTCCATGATTCTGCAGTTCTAAGAGTGGTAACCTTTAATACAAATTATAATTTTTGCTGCACATACTTGTGCTGACACTAATAAGTCACTGAAGTGGGAAGGCTGTACTTGACAATGAAATAAGTTTGATTCTTCTCCTGCTGTCTGTAAATTAGTATTTGATCCCAAACCTCTCGAAGTCAGTGATGGCTTTTGTCTTCCTTTGCTTTGCCTGGAATTACACTCAGCTAAAGAAGCTTTTAATTTATATTAAAAAAAAAAAATTAAAATGCCCATTTTTGAAAAACACGGGTGACAGCAGATAAAAAATTGTAACCGTATATAAAGAAATTAGAACATCTTTTCCATTATTTCTTCCAACTCTGTTTTGTTGCAATAATTCTTTACCATCTACTTCTTATTAGTAGCATTTTTTTTCCTTTTTTCCCCCCTTTTCCTTACTCTTCCAGCGTCTGCATGACTATGGAATATTGTTGCCATAGTGAATGTTGTCTGACATCAAGGGGCTGACAGCCAGGAGGAGTTATGAAACTAAATGATGTGCTGTTGATATTCATTCATCACAACAATTATTAGTGTGGAAACATGACGGGATGTGCAGAAATTCTGCTCGTGGAGTGAAAATAACTCTGTCCCTTT
Organism: Sinosuthora webbiana; assembly: GCA_013397395.1. Classification (NCBI taxonomy): domain Eukaryota; kingdom Metazoa; phylum Chordata; class Aves; order Passeriformes; family Sylviidae; genus Sinosuthora; species Sinosuthora webbiana. Next base: position 244,168 of record VXBN01014090.1, on the reverse strand, counting down.
GTTTTAAGCTAAACATCATTTGGTGGTATAGCTGTGTACGTATGTATTTAATGAAGAAAAGCAGATTTTTTTTTTAACATTTCTTTTGCTGCATCCTCAGGATCCTTTCCTTCACGCTGTCACACTGCTCCAGTTAAAGTGTCTAAGTGAGGGTCTAATTAGCAGACAGCACCAGGCCACTTGTGGCAATTGGTATTTATTACCTGAGGGATGGCAGGAGACACAGAGAAGGTTTTCATCCCTCTGGGGACTTAGTCCAGCTCTTACCTAGGAAAACTGAGTGAAAAAGTTGCTTAATTTTGAATCCCTTACCTGGACTGGTCCAGCTGCCTGTGGGTTTAATACTGAAGCCTGGGAGGAATTCCTTTTTTTGTTCTCCTAAAGAACAAGACTGATGTTGGAGGACTGCAAAGGGATAAAAATTCCTTAAAAACTATCCTCAAACTGTTCCTTAAAAACTCATCTTGTGAAGGGATAGAAAGGGAGGCATCCAGGATCTCATACTCTTTTCTGGAAGGGGGAAATCTCATCATTTTCATTCAACATTGCAGCTTACTGTACCTCCCCTTTATTCCTGTGTTTAGGAAGGTTACAGGCAGCTATTTCTGTGAAGAAACCTGATTCCAGTCTCACTTCTCGTCTTCTGTGATTATTCAGTACATAAAAGAAATCAGCAGGTGTGGTTTGCATCAGTATTAGTCATTTAGGCAGAAGGAACACAAAGAATGCAGGAAGAAAACAGAAAAAGGAGTTATTTTCTTTCTGCCTTCCCTCAAAATGCTAGACCTGCAACCTTCAGAGCCTTTGAAGTTCGTATTTTATGATGTTCCTGCAGCTAATTCACTGGAGCCTTATGCAGATGCCATGCTTACAAATATTAGTAGGGCTTCACTCTCTCCTCGAGTTACTGATTAGTTGTTAATTTTTGGGTAAAGTGGAAATATTAACCTGTGATGTTGACAGATCTTAGTCCTCAGTTTGCCTGTGCATACAGTAAAATCAGCTTTGGTTGTGTTTGATCAGTTCACATTAGCGCCTCGAAACAATCAATATCACACTGTGTTTAAAATTATCTTTTAAGGGACACTGAGTATTCAGGTGGAAAAAAAAAAAATATCTCGAGAGACCAGCATGAAACTAATAAGATTTACTAATAGCTTTTTGCCTTCATAATTTGCAGGGAAAGCAAAGAGTAGATTCTGAATAGCTGGATTCTTAATTGGATATTGATCTAAACAAATATTCTCTTTCTTTCTAAGTACTTGTTAAAATCAGTTACTGCTATTTGGGAGGACACATTATATTTATCCTGATTTCTGGAGAAGTGCTGCTGCTGTTCTGAGCTGTATAAAGATGCATTAGCAGAGCACTTTTAATAGACCTATTAAATTCACTTTGCTTTGATTTACTCAGTGCTCGAGTGGAGGCTGAGTATTGTATACAGCTGCAGGAAGAGGAGTACTGAAAATAATGTAATTATCACCATTTCTGTGACTATTTATTTGGTTAATTTGCATGGAGCTGCACTTTATAGAGCATTTGTGCTGTATCTACTTTTAAACACGCCTTATACGTGGCTTAATGCTATTTACAACCCCCTTTTGCTGAAAGATCCCTGCTTACAATGCCGTTTTCTGGGTTGGAGTTTGTTCTCCTGCTCTCTCATTTTTCCCTGTTGTAGTGAGACCACACAGCATTATTCCAGAAGTTGTAGATCATTCTTTTTCCAGACAGACTCTCTTCAGGTTAAAATGGTGTAACCATGCAGGCAGAGCTGTGAAAAGAAGACAGAATTTACCAGTGGCCTTTTTTGTTTTTTTTAACTTTACCAAGTTTCTTCACATTTAAAGCAACAAAACCCCTCCAAAACCCCAAACCAGACCTGCAAAACCGTTGAATTAAATAAACTATTTACTGTAAAGTTTAAAGGAATAGTATGACAAATGCAAATATTTGTGGATTTGGCTTTGGCTCGCTACAGTATAAATCAAGGGGGTGAATTTCAAATCAAACCCATTTAATAATCTGTGATTAGTTCTTATTCTGCCCTATTGACACCTGATTTTATTTTTCTCTAAAACTGGTTAGAATTGAAATATGACATGTTGGGAGGTAAAAGAACATAGGAGGGCAGCGGGTGCAGTTATATCTCATTTAAGCAGATTTCTACATTCCTTTCCTTGAGGTTGCACCACTATGAAGCCCTTTTAAAAGTGTAGCTCAGCCCCCAAACAGCATTTTTATTACTTTTTTTGGTTTGTTTGGTTTTTTTTTAGGCATTAAAATGGATAGCTTGATTTTACTTAGTTAGAAAATTACCCAAATTAATAGTGATTGTATCAGTTAGGGAAACTCAGATCTGGCTGCCCCTTGTGCCCCAAACTCTGGAGCTATTGACCCCAGATTAATTTGGCAATGCTAATTTGGCTGCTGTGGTTGAAAAATTGCCCAAAGAAAGGAAAAGTTTTTAGTTTTTGGCTAAACTTGGAAATATTCATTGACCTCTGACTGTTCTTCTCAAACACCTATTTTTAATAAACTTGAAGCAGCTTAATTATGTTTAAAGCTTTTATTCTTCTGTGGAATTTTTAAAGTCTGTGGTGGGTTTGAAAGTGGCTGGGGGTTAGGAAGAGTTACAAATGCCAGCATGGAATGAGACTGGATAAATCAAGGAGGTCAATACAAGGAATATTGTGAATTTCTCCTGTGCAAGCCGCAGCAGGGTGAGAACAGACAGGGCCTGGTGTGGGGTGGGATAAAATCATCTCTGTTAAGAGGAAAAATCCTGCTTGGAACATGAGCTCACCACACCAGGGGACTCCAGAGTGGGAAGCCTTTAGTGGATAAAACTCCTGGTGTGGAAGAGGTGGCTTGGGATGGGAGATGCTCAAAGAAATCCTGTTTGGGTTGTTGGTGTCCAGGCTGCAGAAATCACAGCCTGCAGGAATAAAATCCTGCAGAAAGAAATCCTGCAGGAATCAAATCCTGCAGAAATCAAATCCTTCCAGAAATCACACCCTGCAGAAATCACATCCTGCAGAAATCACAGCCTGCAGAAATCACAGCCTGCGGCCTTCCAGCACCACCTGGGATAGGTCCTGCCAAATTCCATCCTCATCTCCAGAAAGAACTGGGGATGTGTTCCCATCTCCCACCCAGAGGCAGGCATTGATTGCTGCTGGTGCCATCCCAGTTTGTCAGGAGGCAAAATCTGATGGATCTTCACACAAACAACATCAAACCTGTGCTGTTGGTTTAAAAAAATCTCAGTGATTTTCTGGTTTACTCAGGTTTTAGAACAAATGCACTGAAACATGGGAGGAGGACAGAGCTGCATTTTGAGGCTGTTGTGAGTTGGTTTTGGCTTTTTTTTTCTGCAATATATTATTCTGTTTGTGACTGAGATGAAGAAATACCTTTGTCTCTTTTCCAGCACTGCTATTCTGTGGGGATTTTTTGTTCCAATCACAGATTTTTTTTTTTAACACGATATTTATATTTAGCTTAAAATATTGAGACTTGAACAGACTGTACAGACTTCAGAACTATGTCTATATCTGTCTTATTTATTTGTCCTTTGAACAAATGTTTTCATAAAAAAAAACAGGAACTTGAAAATACCAGCAGTGACAGTGACTGGAATTAGACTGACAAGTTTGGAAAGACCTGAAAAGATCATTTGTTCTGTCTCCCCATTTTCTGCATAGTTATCCTTTTCTGTGTGGATTTTTTTTTTCTTTTGTCCTGACCATTTCTTGAGGAAACTTCCCTTTTTTTTTTTTTTTTCTATTTAAAAAATACTTTTAGCCTTTTTTACATTTACTATTTATTTTTTACTATTATTAAATATCACTACATATTTTTACTCTTTTAAAAACACTTTAAAACATTCCCATACTTTTTACTATTATGCCATCTCTCTTTGGTCTTCTCCAACCAACAACTGCAACTGGAGAGTCTTTGTAAATCACAAACACTCATTTAAATAGCAATTTTTTAGTTATTTGCCTTAGATTTATGTGGTTAATTATTCCTCTCCAAGTTCTGCTTGTTACTTGCAGGTTTATCAGACTCCACCTCAGATCTGCTTCAGTAACTCTGAATTCTGGCAACTCTGCTGTCCAGAGTGAGCTTTCTTCCCACTTGGCCTTTTAAATGCAGATATTTGAATTACTGAATGAATCTATGAACAATTTTATATTAATTTATATTAAACTTGCACAGTTTATTATACTTTGAGGATGGAGAGGCCCTGGAATGGAATTCCCATGGAAGCTGTGGATGCTCCTGGATCCCTGGAGCATCCAAGGCCAGGTTGGATGTGTTTGGAGCAGCCTGGGACAGTGGAAGGTGTCCCTGCTATGGCAGGCGTGGAATGGGATGGGATTTAATGTCCCTCCCAACCCAAACCTTTCCATGATTCCCTGTGCTCATGTGCAGAAAATATCGACCCTACCTGATACATCTTCAGAAATTTGAGACTGAACAACTAAAATTCAGGTGAGGTGAAAGTTTAACAGAATGATTTGCTCATTTATGCGTCCAATTCTTTCCAAGTCTACCTCTTAGCTGTTCTAAGTCATTATTTGATTGAAAGTCTCTGTCACATATAAATAATTTTGCTCAGACACTGTTACACAGCACTCAAAAGTCTGGCTGCCGTGATTTAAATGACCCTGGCCAAGGCACCACCGCTGATTGTTGTGACTAATTTTTGGTTTCATCATCGAAACTGTCATAATAACTCACCAAGACCTTGAAGCACAGCTCATTTCCAGTTAAGAGGGAAATAAAAATTAGAAAGATCTTGTAGCTTTGGAGAGGAATTAATTTTTAAAAGCTTGAAGTACCACAGAGAGGAAAGCTGAGCTGGAGGACTCGTGTCTCCACAGAGTTGGATCTGGGGACCCAAGGGATCTGTCTGCTTCTATTTAATAATGAAAAATGTTTCTCAAGGGACAGGCCTGTGCTTTCCAAACATCTGTACATGGTTTGATGATCTTCATGATTGGATGGACACAATTACTGGATCTGGGAGCACAAACAACCAGGAAACTCAGCACAACCCCCTGTTCCATCCATCTCTGTGCTCACTGCTGGAACGAACAAAGGAAGTCGTAAAGGGAGAGGAAATGTAGCTCAGGAGAAGACTCAGCCATGGAACTTCCCTCTTCTGAGGGAAGGAAATTTTTAGAAGATTAAATGGATTTTTTGGTCTTCTTCAATGAGTTATGGAAGCATTCCTGGGAATAACCACATCCAAATGGTGTTAAACCATGGCTTCTGGAAGATTCCTTTGGAAAATACCTTGGTGACAGAATGGAGGTGTTTTCTTGGGTTTGTTTAATCCTGCCCCTGTATAACTATGTCATGGTTGGGCAATTAAATTTCAGATACAGCTGCTGTGCTCTGTTCTCAAATGTACCCGAAGTTGGAGAAGCTGAAAACTTTTTTCTCCCTTTTTTTCTCTCTAGAACACCATGCATTGTTCTAAACTGCACCTCAGAGTAAATATGGTAATCTCAGCCTTGGAAATGGTGAGTAATGTGCCACACAGCAGAGACACGAGATAAATCTGTTTATAAATCAGTGGAAATTTACTGAAGTGGATATAAATCCCAGTGAGATCTAGCAAATGTTGTGTGTTATCAGGAAGGCCGGTTAGATTAAATCCTCAAGTGTACTCCCTCAGCATCCTCATCAGTGCCAAAGGTTGGACAGAGAATTGTAGTGGCCTGAGTCAGAAGCTTCAAAGTAGAATTCAGTTGTGAATTCTTGAGTTTTTTACTTATACTGCTAAGGATTGTAAATAATCAGCAGCGACAAGCAATTAAACAACTTCATACTCTTAGCCATATTTATATCTCAATGAATTATTAATTACTTGATACTAATTTGGGCTAAAAATACCAGGGTTTTGTTTACAAATGACAAAATCACTGAAGTGGAAATAAAGATGAGAAACATGACAGAATTTAGCATTTAGGAACACATTTGTCCTTTCAAGCAAAGCTAGCTGGTAATTTAAACAAGGAATTCATCATTATGAAAAAGGCTCTGAATGAAACATTACCAGCCCTTACTGGAATATTTTTTAAAAATATAGAAAATATGGAAATTCTTTTAGCTCTGTGGCATGGATCTGTTGTAATCAATCAACAACTGCTTGGACAGATAACTTGAATTTTCCAAGCTTCTCCATAGGTGGAAAAAGTCAAGTGAGAGAGCTTTTGTACTCTTACATGATGAGATATTTAGTCTTGTTTACCCCAGAGCTGGGGGGACTTTTGATCTGCTCGTTTTCCAAATGTCCAAAAGAATCATGTGGGGTAAGAAGGAAAGCATTCCAAACACCACATAAGCCAGTAATTCATTAAAGAGCTGCTCCTTCCTGTTTTTATTTTACAGATTGCAGTTCCCTCCAGTTCTTTAAAACTTCTAATTTTAATAAAGAGCCCATCAGAAAGGAACAATATGCACAGATTGTTGGGGCAGTTTAGCCTGAAAATCCCTTTCTTTCCAAAAAGAGGCTGACCCTGGCTGGCCTATGGCTAATGAAGGCATAACGATAATTATTGTTCTTGTTATGTTTGTTAAATGAGGCTTGTCCCATTCTTAAGGAAGCAGAGAATGTGAATTTCCTTGTACAGAAAAGAGTAGCTGAGCACATCCAACACTTCCAGGAGAAACCAGCAGCAGTGAGAATTCTGTCTCCATTACCTGTTATTTCACATCATTTAGAGAAGTTCAGGCTGGCCCATGACCAATCCTGTGTTTTGCAGTGACTCAGCGCAGACCTGATTAAAAGAAATTCTTGTGCCAGGCGAAGTGAGCAGGCTCCCTGCACCGTCAGAAAAATGTCACTTCAGGCAAGTTGGGATGTTTCTGGAAAATCCCTCTCGCTTTTTCCTGTCGTGTTTGGTGACCCCTGTCACAAGGGATGGGTGACTACACAATGTAATTATGTAGATTCCATGGCACCACCATGTACAAACCCACTGTCTACAGGAGTCCTGCAGAACCATCTTGTTCCTTGTGTTATTGCTCGTTATTCTCATTTCTTCACGTTTTTTTTCTGAGCTATTTGAATTACCGCTCTGTGTTCAAAAAGACCTTTATGTTTTCACCTGCTTTTCCCAATTTTCTCCATAGATAGTTATGGATAAATGGAGCTCTTGCCTCAGTTTTCTACACTGAAGCATTTTCTGATCACCACACCAAACAAGGCTGTTGGGATCTGTCCTTTAGGTTTTTCCCAAAGCTGAATGGAGGACTTTGATCACCTCTTCAACCATTGCAAGTGACATTTTTGCTGCCCCATCTGCAAAAAACCCGATGTGATCATGAGCTTCTGTAGGAAACATCTGGTCTTGAGGTAATTATATTTACTTTGGTTTTCTCCTCTTCATCCATGCTTATTTTAGCCTTAGTTGAAAGAAATTAGAGAACTTAATTTTTTTTTCTTTCCTTGGGATGCTTAGCTTCTCTGGAGCAAAACCAAATCTGATCAAGCCTTCTTGACAAACACTGAGCACACCTTTTCATTGTGTTCCCTATCCTGATCAGCAGGAGGAAAAACTGCTATTTACTATAATTAATGGAATATAAGCCAAGTGTTTAACTCCTAATTTTAGCCCTAAACAAAATGCTTGAGAGTGAAGTTCCAAACTCATTTATATCTCAGTATTTCAGGTACCTTGGTTCAGAACATATAAATAATTTGTATTAACTTTAAGACTTATTACACTGAAGTAGAATTGGAAGCTGTCTATGATGAAAATTGTTTTGAAAGAGGAATTAAAAAAATAAACTTCTAAAGCTCTTCTTTCTGTAAACATGAACTCAGATGAAGAATTAAAGGGTGCTCTGAACAAAAGCATTAATTGGTGCTACCATGAAATTTTAGTGTGCTTATGATCAGTATTATTCACATTTTTTATTTCATGTTTTCACTTTATTTGTTATTCTGATAAGCTGTGGTTATTAAAATTCTTCTAAAGCTATTTAAAGCTTAAATGCATCTCTGAATTTTATAGAAAGGCTTTGTGGCAAATCCTGAGTTTGCTGCTTATTATACCAGTATTAGAGTGGGGCAGACTCTTGGTTGTCTCATTTCACAAAACAATGCTAACTAAATATTCATATCATTGAGAGCTGTCTGTGGGAAATCTTGCCATATTAAATGTGCTTTTTGGTTTAATTCCTTCTAGTGTTGCATTAAAATTCATGAACATCTATGTAAACAGAAAGTTTCCTTTCATCATTCATTAAAAATAACAAAACGCACCCAAACAGCTGAAATTCCAACATCACATGAAAATTTTTAATGCGTATATCCACACAATTACAGATACGTTCCACGAGTGGTTTTGGGTAGGATCTGTTCAGAAATATGTTTGCTTTTATTAAATTCACTTGAATACTGAAGTGCAGTGAAACAAAGAGCCCAGTAAAGACAAATGAGAGGATGAATTATTTAATGAAGTGAGCTTGACAGCTTAATTAATGAACAGGTTTTCTTTACATGAGTTAAGTCTTCCATGCTCTGTCTTGAACAGCTTGAAAAAGTTTTCCTGGCAGGCTCTGATGCTGATTTCTTCTGCCCTTGATAAGAGACACATAATGGAATTTATTCCGGTCCCAAACTTCATCCAGGACACAAGTTTGTCAAACAAACAGAGTTCCTACAAATAACTCCTCCTGGCTGACATTTGCTTTGGGAGCACACGAAACAAAGGCAGGGGAATTAAAATGCCACCAGCAGGAGCCCGAGGAGTGTTTTCTCTCCAAGGGTTTGTAGGAAGCGTGGATCTTGTCTGTAGCTGCTGTCGCTGGCACTGGATGCTCCTGTCTCCAAGGGTTTGTGGGGCTGGAGTTCCTTGGTGAACTCATGTGGATTTTACTGAGATGTCAAAGGCAATGAACGTCAATAAACCTTGTCTGGATGCTCTCACCCAGGGAAAAGTTAGGGAGAACCCAGGTGCGAAATCCGATTTGACTTTTGAGGGAAGCTTGTACTTTGAATTTTATCTTTCGAGTGCTCTGACCTATCCCTGCTCTGACAGGAAGGTGTAGAGCTCCATGGAACAAGCAGGAGTTATTTGGGTAACTGTGACCAGATGGGAAAAGTCCCATGAGGGAGAGAAAGTTCTGTATTTCTCTTATGGCCGAGGCAGTATCAAATTCACTTTAATAATTGCCAACAGCAGTGGGTGTAGGAAGAAATGGTCTGATCAGCAGAGTGGGGATTTTATCTGACTTTAGGGGAACACGAGGGAGTGTTGAGTGCTCTTTGACTCCCTAAGGAGTCAAGGTTGGCCTTAGCAGAATGAGTAAATGGTTGTATTTATCTTCTCTCTCTGCTACTAAAATACGCTTTTCCCTAAAACTCCAGTTTTAGTGCCAATTTCCTCTGAATCCCGGCCAGAATGTGAATTTATAAATAAAAATAATGAGGTGTAACTGGTATTTAAGGCTCCTCTAAGGAAACATTTCATAGCCCAGTATGTCAGGAACACGTTATACAATTTTTTTGAATTTTGCACAGCCCAGAATACACCACTAAACTGATTTTAGAGTAATTCTTAATCTGGCCATGTTGTTTGTCCCATCGAATTAAACCCTCTGTCCAAAATCCATCACTGGTTTATGTTTATCCTTACAGATCTGGGTGCTCCTTCTTTTGAGGGGCTTTTCCAGGCAGCTGCTGTGGCTGTGTTGGAGGGAAGTGAAGCATTCCCAAATCCCTGCCTCTCCCAGCTCTGAGCCTCCCACACAGGCACAACACCACTCCTGACAGGGGAGGGACACAGAGCCCACTGTGTGTAAGGATTGTACTCAGAAAATCCATTACTGGAGGTTTCAATCAAGAAATTAAATTAATTCCCTGGGAATCCAGTTTTGCCACACGAGGACTTTCAGGACCTGGTGGAGCTGCAGCGTCTCAGGCCGTGGTGGGATGAGCTTTGTGCACAAACATGGCATGAAAATCCTGGCTCAAGAGAGGAGTTTGTGATTTCTAAAGCAGGAGAGGAGCTTCATTTAAAGACAGAGTGTGGAATTAAAGGTTCCGTTGACCACAAACACCTTGGCTGCCACCACATCCTGTCCCTCTGGGAAAATCTGGCAGAACATCCTCCATCTTCCATCTTCCATCTTCCATCCTCCATCCTCCATCCTCCATCCATCCTCCATCCTCCATCTTCCATCCTCCATCTCCCATCTTCCATCCTCCATCCTCCATCTTCCATCTCCCATCTTCCATCCTCCACCCTTCATGTTCCATCCTCCATCTTCCATCTTCCATCCTCCATCCTCAATCTTCCATCCTCCATCCTCCATCCTCCATCCTCCATCCTCCATCTTCCATCCTCCATCTTCAATCTTCCATCCTCCATCCATCTCCCATCCTCCATTCATGCCATGCACAGCCACTTTTCCTGACATTTCACTCTTCTAAATGCAAATTTCATCAGAAACATCTTTTATTGGCGTTTTACACCAATTAATTTCTTTTAATCCTCACGTAACTGCTCTCTGATTGGTGGTTTCAATCCATTGCTTCTGCACCTGCACAAAACTCCCAAATCACAGGGAATTATTCACTAAGAGATGTCCATGACTTACAAACCTTGTTGAACCAGGACCAAAAATAAAGCAGTTCAAGTCCACTGTATTTTAGACAATTTTGTAAGAATCAACTCTAATCTTTAATCACTTTGTTAAGGGTGAAAGTTATAAATATATAATGAAGCAAAATGCTTATTACAGCTAAGGAATTTTAATGGCTAGAACACGTGAAAAAATACATTTAATTCAGAGAAGTAAGCAAGAAGCAAGTAGTAAGAAGGGAAGGAAAGTAAATATGTTTTAACGGATGAGAAGTCAAATATTTTAGACATTTGAATAAACAGTGCTCTCTAAAGCAACTTCCAAGCTTTTCTATTGAATGTATAAAACCCCTCCAGCAACAGTTTTAGTTTCAACATGGGAAGATGGAAGGAGAGACAAAAAACTCCCGAGTGCTTTATTAACTGCCAGCTCGTCTTGGAGTGATAATAAATAAAAAATATTTCTCATGAGCTAAATTCAATATTTCACTGGGAAAAAGTGATTCTAATTTTTTTTTCTCGTGACTGACCTTCATGACTCTCAAATTTTGAAGGCTCTTGTGATGCTTATGAACTATGGAACTTTTATACTCATGAAAGAAATAAGAGAATTTAAATTTTGTATTCCTAAAACCTCGGGTTGGAGTGAAATGTGGTGCAGATTGAATCAGATGTTGAAGAAATATCTTCTAACAACAATTAAAATTTCTTCCACTGGAAACCTGATAAAAAAGTCACACATGAGAAAACAAACAAACAAACAAAATTATTTTTATCAATTTTTAGCGCAGCTGAGCTACTGCCATAGGTGCTCCTTACAGACAATATATTTTTGATATTTTCCTCTGTTAGGAACAAGGCTGGGGGATTCTGATTCCTCAGATACACTTTCCATCCAAATCTTGCTGCTGGGTTGGTGCTCTCCACTTCTAAAATCTCAGTTTATAATTATATAATTTCAAATGTGTTCCTTTAAATCCGCATGGTGTATTAGAGACTGGATTAAAAAAAATAAATATATATACATAAATTAGAGGGGCATAACTTATTTAAAGTCCAGCTGAAAGAGCTGATCCAAATTGTTTCAAGTTTTCAGCTAAAGCTCAGTTTAAGTCACTTTTAGTATTATAAAAGGCAAGCGAGCAGCTAATGAAAAAGAAATGGAACAAATTTGAATGAAAATGAATTTAACTTTTTTTTTTCCTTTTTCTCATTTAAAGAAACCTTCCCAGTGTCTTTAGGGCAAATCAGGTTAAAACAAATCTTCTGCAGCAGAGTACGAAATCATTTGGAACTTTTTCTTGGAGTGGTCAAGAATCATTTTCTGTGGATTATGTGATTAAAGAGATCAAAGAGCTCATCACTGCTTTAAATAAATGCCAGCAAAGCTCCATTTTTATTCAAAATGCCAGGAGAACAGGTCTGCAGTTTTTTTCCCCCAGCCCAGGACCAGCCCCACAAGTGCCCTGTGCTCTTTAACCAGGGATTAAAAAATCATTTTTCTCCAGGAGCCAAAAGAGACAAAGGTGCCTCTGTGCTCCCAGGTATTCATTCCCGTGGTGATTTTGGGGAATTAATGGAGTTTTTCAGCTCTGTCAGGGGACAGAAGTGGCACCAGGAGGAGTTTCTTGACACTCCAGGGATGCACTTTTGCGGCTCTTCAACATCCAGAATCTACAGAAATAGGGATTTTCCCCTTCCCCTTTTAGCTGGACAAAACCTCTCAGGATTGTGTCCTTGAAGGTATTTTTTTTTTTTTTTTTTTTTTGTGCATCAGAAATGGTTATTCCAAGCTGTCACAGGAAAAAAGAGATGGAAATACTGTCATAACTTAAAATTTATTTTATTTTTTATGGATCTTAGAGCTTATATTAAAATCAAATCAAGAGGAAATCATTCTTAGTCTTGTTCCCCTATACATTGTAGTGATTTTTTTCATGATTTACATTTAGAGAATCCATTTAGAGATTCCTGAATTTCTTTCTTTTACTGGTTGTGCTTTTCTACAGAGCTCATGTGACAGTTCTTCACTTTTCTGTCTGAATCCTCCTGATAAAATTTATGGGAATCTTTGAGCCATTATTTTGAACACGTGCATTTAGGATGGTGAGTTGATCAGAATATTTTTTTTTATTTTTTTTTTTTTTTTCCAGAAATCAGCCTGACAATTCCCAGTTCCCAGGACTTTATCATCCTGGCTGCCACAATCTGAGCTCTGCGTTGCTGGGACAGTCAGATAAAATCACCAGCAGAGAAAGGGAACCATCTCCAAAAGCTGAGCTGGAGATCAAATCTGACTTTTTATAGAGGTACATGACAGATCTGAAATGAATATTATTCCAATCCATTATAAAAGTGAAAAAGAGAAGTTGAATGGAAAATGGAGTGAAAACCATCTTTTAAATGCAGCTGGAGAGTTGTACCTGAAAAGCATCTGGATGATCTTGAAGACCTGGTTTTAAAAGTATTTATGACTTAATTTCTTATTAAAACACTTCATGTTAATGATACAGTAATGACTTCTTAGTCCTGGGCAGAAGAAAAATATAGAAACCAGGGCATGAAATTCAGTTTCAATGAATCACACTTTGTGGACAGTGCTCCCTTTAATATTTATATCTGAACTTATAATGTTTAAATAAAGAATTCCAGAAAAAGAAAAAAAAAAACCCAAAAAACAGCTTACTATTTTGTGTCATGAAGGACTTTGACTGATCCAAATAGCCTCATAAAAGGATGTCTTTATTCAATTATTTTTCCAAAAATAGGTTGTAAACGAACATCCAAGTTCTGCAATACAAACTGAAAAGCCAACTCATCAAATTCACAAGGTGAGAAAATATCCAACCATGTTACTGTCACTTCAAGTGGACTTTCACCTAAAAATTTACATTTTCTTCTAAGCTAAAAACTCATATCTTCTTGTCGCAATCACATTTTTAATTTTCCCATAAAGGTGCAGTTGAAAGAAGGAAAAACACTTTTAAACTGATTTTTTTTCTTTGTTTGTTTCTTTTTAGTTATTTTTTTACATTGAAAACTTAAAATATTCAGAACTGGCTGAATACATTAGGAATAAAATAGAATTTTCATTTATTTTTCAGTAATTTACATTTTTCATCCAATCTGTAGAAATTGTTTAAGCCAATGCTATCATTTCTTGCTCCTGTATTTATTGACACTGGATAGAGAACAGAATATTGGAAAGATTGATTTTACTGAACCTTCCAATTTGGAAGATGCTCCTTGCAGAAGGCTGAGGAATTTATTGATAATTTTAACACCTGAAATTATTTTATTAAAATCAAATTCCTTCCCCAACCGCAATTTTAATTTTCTGTTCAATCTGAGAGTTTAATTTACAATCTTGTGATTTTGTCTTATTTGTTTGGTTTCTTTCTGTCACCCTTGAGCTGGAAGTTTCTGTTAAACGAGGAATCTTAAACATTCAGACAAAGGGACCTTCCTGTGACTCAAAATATGAAATACCACAACTCTTCCTGTGTTGAAGAGAACATTTTCTTACAAAACCATCGTGGGCATTATTTAGAGAAGATCCACTGTCCTGGGCTGGGGGGATACAGAAATTTCCTGTCAGTTATGGCAATGCAGAGTAACCCAAATGAAAAATAAACCCACTGGGTGGATTTCACTGCAGAACAACAGAAATTTAATTACTCCCATTTCACAGGCTGAGCAGAGGGAATCCAGAAAAAATATGGCTTAAGGATGTGGCTTGTCTCTTTTTTAAAAAAAGCACCTTTTTTGTGTGAAGTGTCTACAACAGTGCTGTTGGCCCCAAATGATTTCTCCTTCTCCATCAGGCAGTGCTGCCCACCCAGATTGTTTTCGTTTTAAGGAAGTTCCAGCTGTACCACAAACAGTCTCCCGTTCCTTTTAGGCTCCTTTTCATCTCTTAAGGACTCATTAATACATATTAATGTTAATTAAGCTAATGGAAGTGGCTGGTGGAGGCACCTTCCCTCTCTCAGGCACCCAGCAGCTCTGCAAAATGAACAATCCCTCATTTGAAGGAAAAAAGGAACGGAAGAGCACAGGGATTTTATGGCAAATTTTAAATGGCTTTATTATAAATACAGTTAGCTCTTACAGAATACATTCAATCCAACTTGCACACAACCCAAGGACCTCACAAAAATCACTTTTTACTCCATCGGGCTTGGGCTTTTTTTTAATAACACTTAGGAAATATGAACAAATTTTGCTCTTCTCTCAAAATGATCTCCCTCTTGTAATTTTCAGAAATAAATAATTGATGTGTCTCTCTAGTCACTTACGAAAATTCTCCTATTTTTTTTCTCCCAAATGAGCATAAACTCTAAACTTCCATTTATTTTTATTATTACCCATCGCAGTTCTTGGGATATTAAAAGTGTTGCAAAGTTTGTGCATCTGTAATCATCCTGTTCTCAAGGTCATTGTTCAGATCTATGCCTGTACCTTTGGGTGTGCAGATATTTGTAATTAAGAGAGAAGTAAAGGAAGTTTGCATGGCCAGAGGAGGTTGGATTGTCTGAAATTCTCCAATATTTGGTTGGATATAGTAAAAAATTACCAAAGTGACCGTGAGTTATTTCACATGGAGAGAAGAAATTTTGGTTCCACCTAAGTCAGGTCTTTAGAGATTTGACCAGCATTTTTCACACCCTCAAGCATTTGATCTAAGCAGAAAAGATTTCCCAAACCCACAATGTGTTTTTTTTTTTTTTTCCTGTAGATTGGCTGAGCTGGGTGACTCTGTGCCTTAATCAGCTTTTCTCTTGCCTGAAGATTTTGGTGCTCATCCTTCCAGGAACTCTGGGCTGTTTGTTCAGAGAGCTCCATTTCCAAGGAATTCAAAGGGAAAGCGGGGAGGGAATGGTGGTTGGCACTGCCAGAGATTAAGGGACAGACTCTGTAGAATTTCTGTGAAAATCCACCTTTTGTTCACCGAGATGTTTCTGTCTCATCCCTCCCTCACATCTCCACAGCAGCCTCAGTATTTTTAATAGAAATGTTTGAAAATGCTGTTCTTGCTTAGACCAAGAAAAAAAGAAAAGCCAAATCCTGATTAAATTATACCAAATTCTCCTCGCCTACAAAATGAGTATGACCTGTCTAATCTGCTATTTCAACTAAATTTACGGTTTTTTGCCAATGCAAAACCTGCCCAAAGAGGTCCAAGGCGCGTTTGTAGTTCAGTGTCAGAAACCAGCAGAGTTTCCAGTGAAACAAAGAGAATATTGTGTAAATATATCCTGAGATTATGTACTTTCTGCAAGCTTGATTGCATATTTTAATTGCACCACGATCATTAAACACATCTGCTTAGAATAATTCTATTTTTTTTTTAATTAAATCCAAATTCTTGGTGTCAGACGAGAATTCTGATGTCACATTTACAATTCATTAGAGTCATAATTAAAATGTGCAACCAGACTGGAGAATTAGAGAATATTTAATTTGAGAAGTCATTTTGTTGCATTGCTTCTGTAACAAGCTAGTCCAGGTTTCTACACATAAATTGTAGATTTAACAACTACAAAAGGTTGTTGGAACAGGAGGATTTAATTCCTTTACTAACAAGTCCATGGATATAAGAATGATCCATAAATAATTTTAAAAACTCGTACAGTGTGAATGATCCCACCTCAGCCTCACAAGTTTTTCAAACAACATCACAATGCAGAAAGAATAAATCAGCGAGGTTTAATCAAAACTGCAGAGATGTTAATGAATTCTTATCTGGCTTTGATGTCCTGATTATTTCAGGACAGAGCCCAGTGATAACTGGTCCATATTCGGTGACCTTTTATCCTAAACCAAGTATTTTACCCAAGTATTTCTAAAAGGAAAGGAAAAATAAATAAATAACAACAACCAATGCAAAAGGAGATGGTTGGGATCAATGGTGGCTTGGTCAGGGGATTAATAAAATTACCAACAATTAAATCCTTACTCTCCTCTCTGCTGAGGGGGGAAGGGATTTAAAGAGCAAAATTTGGCCTCTTTTATTTATTTATTTATTTATTTTTAATTTATTTTTTTTATATTTTTTATTTTATTTTAAGCCACAGAATTGAAATTATAACAGCAAAGACAAATTTGCAAATTTGCATTTGAAGCAAATTCTTTTGCAAAGCAAATTCTTTTTTTATATCCCATAAAAACCCAATTAAATACCTCCTCCAAAAGAATCCTTGTGTTTGGGCAGGGTGGTGGGGAGTGCACGCCCTGCACTGGAGAAGTTTTATCTCCACAGAAAACGTCCACGGTGGAAATTCAATGCACTCAAGCTGCAGAGGGGATTTTTAACTTCTCAGCAAGGACAGGATTGGTGAGGAGCAGAGAGCAGGAATATTTTGGGGATTCCTTTGGTTCTGCAGCCCTGAGCACCGTGAATCCCAGGTGCTTCAGGATCCAGGGAAGTCCTGAGGGTCAGCAGAGATTTTCTCCTGGGGGTTCTCTGTGGTTGTGTCACACCTGGACCAGCTCTGTCCTGAGAGAATTGTGATTTTCTCTGAACATTTTCCTTGAAAAAGGGGTTCATGTGATAAACAAATCTTATTTCCTTCTCAATTCCAGGCAGTCACCCTGGAGAACTAATCACTGAGCCCACACAAATAATAATTTTTATGAACCAAAAATAATATCTGGAGTAAACGTTTGAAACTTTCTTCTCACGTGGTGAACTCTCAAGCCAAACACTGATTTTTGCTTTCTAGAACATGAAGGTGCTCCCTGGCTCTTTGTCCAGAGAGTTTGGTGCTGTTTTTTTGGATGCATTGCTGCACTTTCCTCCTAGTGTTGATCCCCAAAATTCCATTTAACTGAGTGTACAAACATTGGTTAATGCAAAGGGATGAGGGAGAGCTACAGACAGTTACATTCAATGAGTTATGAGCACAGCAAAAATTCTACAAAGGCAACAAAAATAAGAATAATTTTCTTTGGTCTGAGTGGAAGAAAAGCTGGAGACAACCTTCTCTTTCACAACTGGATGATGATGTTTTCATAGGTTTAAACACTACCAAGGCATGAAAAGCTATTTATCTCCTGACAGAGAAATTGTCTGGATTTCAACGTGTGACTTTTTCATTGATGCCAATAAAATATTGTCTCTAATAACATCCTTGCTATTGAAATTTTGTGCTTTGTCCACGCCCTCTGTGAACAACTAATTAAGAAGTTAACATATGATAATTACATTTTTCTCAGATATCTTCCTATACATTGGAATTAAAAGTTAAGTCGTTTTCGCCATAAAGGATGTATATTGAAAAGAGATCGTCTTAGTAATGAGATCGTTCCACTGGAAACCATTGTTTGGACAGAAACTCTTCCTTTTCAAACCCAGCTCATAATTCAGCAAGTTTCTAAGATCTGTTTCATTCTTTTATTAATAGAATCTGTAAGTGATAAAGTCATAAAATGATTATATTTAAACCTTTTGCTGCAGAGAAAGGAATGGAAATCCGCTCGTTAAAACAAAGTCTCCGTGTGTGGTTTCTCTGGTGGAATATTGTATTTGGCTCCACTGAGACAGAAACTCTCCAGCCCATTTTTTTCCCCTCAAAAAATTGTGCCTTTTAAATCTTTTATCTCTCAGTTCCAGCTACAAGTTATCAATTCCTTCTAGGCTCAGTTAAATTTCTTATATATAATTCTTCTTTTTTTTTTTTTTTTTTTTTTTTGAGACAGGTGATGCTTTAGAACTTTCTCTTTGTAGAAACTTAGCTGGGGTTTGTTTGTTTGGCTTTTTTATAATTTCAACTCGGAGTTCAAGCCAGAAATTCAGTTTTTTAAAACCAAATAGATGTGTGACAGCCCCACTTTGAGTTTCATTCTGTTCCAGTTTATCTTTGGACCCTGTGCCACCAATATTTGCAGTCCCAGTGAAAGTTTCAGGGCTGTGCTGCAGAAATGCAGCAAAAATCTGATACCCACTGCACTCATTAAATGAATTACCTCTCATTTTTTTACTGGCAGCTCATAAATACTTTGTTCTGTTTCTATATCAGCTGATAATTTAAAATAAATCAGATAGAATCACAGGATTTACTTGTATATCAACTTCTGCGGGAACACATGGAGGAGAAAATAATCATTTATTTGATGTGATTGAAATAATCAGTTTAGAGTGAGGCTTTAGGGTCACGTCTGATAGGAATAAACCCCGAGAGGCCAGTGGGGTGGAGATAGGACAATAATTCAGATAACCCCAAAGAATTAAACTCTGAACTAAACTCTGGATTGGTTTTTCTGGAAGGCCCGGGATGAATCCCGGGCTCTCCTACCTGAGGATGTGTCAGTGACACTTGGATCTTCCCATGTGGTTTGCAGAGCTCTCCACTCTGAGTGGAGAAAATAACTCCAAGCTCCAAAAGGAGATGAAACATCAAGGAAATTTTATTAAATATTGCTACATTTGTCACGTCATAAACAGATAAAAACCATGGAAGTGACACTGCACATGAAGCTGCTTTGATAAGTAGGGTGATAATTAAGTTTTCTCAGTTATCTGTCAGGATTTTTGCAAAGGTGTAACAAAAATTCTGCAGACTTTGTCTGCTTAATCCATGTCTTTATCACTGGTGAAGCAGTAATATTTCCTTTCTGTTGTGTTCAGTTTTTTCCCAGCTTTTTTTTCTTCAATGACTGTGCAGAAGCATGGAACAACTTCAGGAACTTTTATTTATAATGTACTTTTTATCCTTTTTTATAATGAGCTTTTATTTATAATGTATATTATTTATAGTATTTATAGTATTTATAGTATTTATAGTATTTATAGTATTTATATATATATATAAATAAACAAATTAGATGAAATCCTCATCCTGTGAAGACAGGAGATCTATTGAATGATCAAAGCCTGCTCAGAACATGAACAGAATGTGACTTTCTGGGCTCTCTTGTCCCTGACATGGTGCAAAACCCAGCCCAGACCCAGCTGATTTCAAGACAAGGTTGTTAAACAAAGAGAAAAAGTTCATTATGCAGAGCACCAGAGCCTGGGATAAATTGCCTTCTGCTTGATCTGGAAAACGGGCTGGAATGTTGCAGGAACAAACTGATTTCAGAATCTGTGCCTCCGACTCCAGCTTTAATTGAGCTCTGGGGATGTGGGGACTCAAAGTTCTAATTTACTCTGGCATTATGTTAGAAAGGAATGTAAAATCTCAGATATCTGCTATATTTGGGTGTTGTGAGATAAATTATCCATTACCTCTCCAGGCAGGGGCTCAGATATCCACTCACAAATACACACACATGATATTATATATATTTATGTATATTAATATGTATTTTCCAAAGGATGTGCCATAAAGCAGAGTTGTTTCCACTCTTTCCGTTGTTAATTTATGCAGAAGTTTATTGAGTTTATACCAGCAGTTTATTAAGAGCAAATGATGAAAGGCCCTGCATGGAAAATGTGGATTTCCAAACTGTGCACTCCTTTCCTTGGTGGAATTCAATGGTATTAATTTATATTATATTTATATTAATTTTGCAGTTACATCTGAGGCAATTATCAGCGTTCAGTTTTCCTTCCTGCTGGTGGGTGTTTGGTTTTGGGTTTTGAAATTACTGATTTTACTGTTACAATTATTTACTATTGAAAATCATTTGCTATTTAAATTACTATTTTAAATTGACAGAAGCGTGTAGGATTTCATTACATTTTTAATTACATAGAAAAATTGATTTAAAAACCTTGTAATTTCAGGAATTTCTTCAGAGGAAAACAGATGGACTTAATATTTCAATTTGCAACAAAAAAAAAAAATACTAATTCAGCTCTCCAACTACCAGCTATTAAGGTTATTCGGTTGACTTTAATTATTTTTCTTAATTTAACCACGTTGAAAATACATTAAGTGTGAAATCCAAGGCATAATGTCATATGTTCATAAGGTTTTACAAATTAAATCTGGTTTTTACATTATTGAAACGCTGATCACTGAATTAACCTCTATTTTTTTTTTTTCCTTCACTGGACTCCCATTTAAAAAGCTTCTGGAGATCTTGTGGCATGAATTTCAAAAATTTTAGTAAAAAGTGGATTTAAGACAAAATGGGGTTTAGTGTACGTGATGGTTGAAGGTTGGACTTGATGATTTTGGAGTTCTTTTCTTGCCTTGGTGATTCTCTGATTTATTCTGGGTTGGTGAGCAAAGAGGGGGAAATTGGAACTCGTTGATTTCGTGGCAATTTTCCTCAGTCCACGATATGAATAACCACATCCACTGAAAGGCAAGAAACATTTATTGCTGTAATTCCTTAAATTCTGGCATTTACACAATTTGCATTGCTGTAATTCCTGAAATTGTGGGGTTTACACAATTTACATTGCTGTAATCCCTGAAATTGTGGGATTTATACAATTTGCATTGCTGTAATTCCTTAAATTCTGGGATTTACACAATTTACATTGTTGTAATCCCTGAAATTCTGGGATTTATACGATTTACAGTGCTGTAATTCCTTAAAATCATCTGCAGGCAACAGACTCTGCACAAGTAACCTGCTATGAAAGAACCCCAGTCGATCAATTAGCTAAACTTTGCACCTGGACTTTTAAAACCATTATTCACCTCCTAATTCACCTCTAAAAGCTCAGCTTAGATAGTTTAGTTCAGAACTAAAGCCAATCTTTAGACCTGAGAGCCTTAAAATCAAGCCTTTAAAGGAATTTTTAACACAGGTGCCTGTGATTGGGGTCTTCGGTGCTCCTGAGTCGCTTTAGAATTTGAACAATCTGAATTCGGACCAAATACAGCACCACGAGCCCTGGACAGCTCCCAAAATGCAGAAAAGCATCATTTTGACTTTTTCCGTCTAAAAAAAGACCTTTAATGCTGTTTTTAAAATGCTTTGTTGCGGTATTCTGCAAATCTTAAGGCAAGTGAAACAGCAGCCACACATCTGGGAGGAGAAAGGGTGTGAAGGAATTAAGGATCTGTGTGAAGGAATGTTAAATAAAAATACAGAAATATTAAATTCTCACGCTGCTCTGAGCAGAAACCGAACAGAAATAATTTTCCCGTCTCCTCTTTTGAGTACTTTAGGTCACAGCTGTAAGGTCTCTCCTCTGGCGTTAGCAGAACTATATGAACTATATTTTTCCAAATGCTGGTTTATATCAGACAATCCATCCTGTTCTGTCAGTTCTGCCTCGGTCAGGACCCGCAGGGACCGCTCTGATCAGGACAGGATTTTCACACTTCTGGAGGTGGAGCTGCAGTGAAGGAGGAAATGCTGCTGGAGGGCAGGGGACTGACACCGATCTCAGGGAGGAGCCCCAAAATGCAGAGTCTGTTGGAGTGGGAAAGTGATGCCCAGAGGCCACACTGGATATTCCTGCCTGATTAATGTGAAAATACCTGGTGGGTATTCAAATGCCTGGGGTGAAAACACTTAACAGCTCTTTTGCACACACTGCTCTTACATAACTCGCCTCATTGCTGGCCCAAAAATTCAAATTGTCACCAAATTGCAAAGCTCCCTGGGTTAAATTTCAACTTGAATTGTTGGGAGGAATGGTGCACACGCTGGCATGGCCCAGTGGAAATCACAATAACTTCCTTCCCCTTCCCCCAAATGCATTTACTGACGAAAAGATTTGGGTTTTCAAAGCCACAGATCCTCATTAAAGTCATTATAAAGTGAACCTTGAGCCAACCTCCGCCTTTGTTCTGATGTTCATAAAAATTTTTGGGTCTGCAATTTACAACAGGTAATGTGAAGCGCAAACCAACATAATTTCAGTTATTTATTTTGCATAAATGAAGCCATCACGCACACACAAAAATATGTGTGTACATATATAAAATTATATAAAATGCAAATTCAGTGAAATGCTCTGATTCCAAAGAAGGGGAAGCAGAAAATCCACATCACAGGGAACATTTGCCCGTGATTTTATACAGATTTAATCCCAACTTTGTGCCTTTGCTTTGAAACAGGAGCTACAAAACTATCTCTCGAGTCAAGAAAAAGGAGTTTATTGCTAAAATTTATTTTTGTATTTAATAGTTGGGCTTTGTCCTGACCTTTCTCACACAGCCCCCATTTGATTTCCTTCTCCACTGTGCTCCTACCACAATGTGTTTGTTAATATTAAACACGGACTTTGGGGTAAATACTCAGCCTCAGAAAAATGTTCTGATTATCACCACAGAGATGAAACCAGCAAATAACCCTTTCCAGATTATTTGCTGGTGTTTAATATTAGGTTCAGTTTAAATTTTACATTTCCTTCCTCATTTCCCATATGGTTGTATGAACATCAAAAAGTCGGGAACCAGATATTTATGCTTTGAAAGTTATTTTCTATCTTTTTCCCTCATCTCTCTATTTAAATTTTCATTTAGATACCGTTAAATCCATGAAATAAAAGATTACTTCTAAAAACATTTAAAGTTAGTGGTAGCTGGTAGTAAATTTAGGCACTTCTCACAAAATCACAGAACCCCTAACAAATTTCTCACCAGGTCAGAGTGAAGAAATGTTTTCTACTGGAAGAAAACTTCAAATAGAGCACAAATGCTTTGTTTGGAGGGGGGTTTGTCTATTTTTTCTAGAATGTCTTGATTGAGAGTTTATTTGGAGGCCAAGTACATCTTTAATTATGAAGTTTTACCCCTAAAAACCAACTGGGGCAGATTCATGAACCAATTTCATCCATTGCCCCATGGTTCCTCTTAGATTTAACAAATAATGTAATTTTTTTATCCACCACTTGAGCCCTAAGGAAGCAGATGGATTTGAGTTGGGGACCTGTGGTTAATATAGAGTTTTTTTGCTTTTAGTCTCAATAAATTAATCAGGGAGAGCCATTTGCTACTTGTGTGAACTCCCAGCACATCTTTCAGAGGCAATGGATATTTGGTCAATTACCTGGAATTTGCAAATTCCCAGTTCCAAGGTTCCAGGCTGGGAAAATTAAAATCGAAATGAGCATAATCTGGATTTACAGCAAAGAAGGCTCCAAGTGATAAATAATGTTTGTGTGCCCTCACCAATGACTAGTTTACAGTAAAAAGGGGCTTTTGTGGCTCCTGGTAACGTTCCTACTGAATAATTACCTATTGAATTTCAAGGGAAAATGCAGCAAGTGAGAACATCTGAAAGGTGAAGTTTGAGTTTCTCAGAATTCATTGATTTTACCACAAATTCTACCTCTTGGAAATGCAACAAAACAAAGAAACAAAATTTAAAAAAAAATAAAAGAAGAACAATCTTTTGAGACATCAATAGACAATTCTACATTATACACAAGTCCAATCATTTTAGAATTGTCACTAGCAGAGGAGTTTTCTTTTCAGAACGGTGCTACTTTAATTAAAATTAAAAAAAAAATAATAAAATTGTGGTTCAAAAATACTTCAGCTCCAGAACATTCAGCTGTTAAGTATGAGCATGGTAGGATGTCCTTTACGACACCCTGAATTCTCTTTAATTGCTTTTTAGTCTGGATGAAACAGAAAGGAAAGGCAATAAGGGGACCAACCTTTTCTAGTAAGCCTGATACACAATGATTTGCAATCTCCATTCCCCGCTGCTCTCTGGAATGCTCAAGCTTTGTTTGTTTGAATTTTGTGTTTATGATTATAAATTATCTGCTCGTAACCAAAGTCATTTGCATAAGAAAATTATCTTCCATCAAGTAGGGTTTTACTGCTTGTGCTTTAATACTGTAACAGCCTGTTAGTACGGAGATAATTAAAGGGATCCTGTAAACTCTAATTTAATCTGAAAGTTACCCTAAAAAAAGAGAATAAAGGCTGGCGTGGAATTTAGCAGTCCCCTTAAATATTCTCATAAACAAAAGGGGGGAACGTTTCAGCGAATTTAAGACTCAAAAAGCTAAAACAAACAAAAGTCACTAAACCAGGTACTGCTTCGCCCACAGCAGGGAAATATGGAATCGTACCCGGGAGCAGAATTCAACCTGGAAAAGTTTTCTCTGTGTTATTTGCGAGGAGATCTCCACATGAGCTGGCCCATCCCAGCTTCAACCATCCTGGGATTCTGTGTGAGTAAATGTGGAACCCCAGGGGTATCAGAGGGATTTTATCATTCACCTGTGACTTCCCTGCCCTAAAAATGCACCAAAGAGGAACCTGAATGTTCCTAATGAACTTAATGTTCCTAATGAACCCAATGTTCCTAAAAGGAACCACTCAGGGGCTCACATTCCCTGGCACTGTAAAGGATCTACATTAAATGCAAAATGAATAAAGTGCCAAACAGAAAAAGGAACCTCTCAAAGTCCCATGGAAATGGATTTTGTTGATTTTTTTTTTAATGTGAACAATTAATCCCACTTATCTATCTGGCTTCACTGGATAATTATTCTTTGCTGGTATTTTCTCTTCATCCATTCTCTGCATTCCAAAGGAGGGTTTTGGTTTGTTTTTTTTTTTTTTAACACTTCAGGGTTTTCTAGGAATTGCAAGTTCCAGCTTGAATTTCCCCTTATGCTGGCACTTTGTCTCTCCACTGAACCGTGTCATGGTCACCATAAAACCCACTCACCACTTCCCAGCCTAAACCCACTGCTCCCAACCATCCTTTTCCTCCCTCCCCACCCTCCCATTCTTCTGCTCGCACCAGAGGCCACTCCCTCGACCTTGCCATCATTCCATGATGGATGCATTTTCTGGGGCTCCTTTGTGTCGTTTTTATCATTGATCACTCTCCCCCTCTCTCCACAACAGACGTGCCAATACCAATTAATCTTGAACCACTTGTTATTTCGGTGACCTTTAAAAAAGGCCACGTCCCGTGATTTATTTGCTTCTGCTGGGTGCATTCAGAGATTTGTTTTGCTGTGGGAGGACCAGGGGCTTTCTGTGAATTTTTATTTTTATTTTATTTTTTTTTTTTTAAACTCATTTCCTCTGCTCCAAACGAACCCCCCATCAAGCCATATTGACATTCTCACTCGGCTGGAGACTGGTAAATGTTATCTGGAGGACTGTTCTGTTTGATTTCCTAATTTTAATTGCCCGAGGCGATTCCTGCAGCATTTAAATTAATTATGGGGAAAGAGGCACTCGCAGGCAGCGCAGAGGGGAGGTGGTCCTGCTGTGGAGAGCAGCAGGATGAGGGACGCAGCCAAGGATGGGCTGGGAGCAGGCAGGTGTCAGATGCTGGGGATGGGGAGGTGGAAGAGAAGGAGCAGAACAGGAGGAGTTTGTGGATATCTTCATGTGGAGAGCTCTGGTTTTAAAAGGTAAGAACTTGTTGAGGTTTTTTTTTTTTTCCCAAATTTTTTTCTCTCTCTAGTTTCAAGTAAGTAATTTATTGCTTTTCCCGGTTGTTTTAAAAATTCACAGTTTAATAGTTTTATGACATTTTTTTCTTTTTCTCAGATAGATGAAATAATCGTAATATTTCAAAATGAAGTTGCACTTTTCAGGTCATTTTTTTAAGAAAAGGGCCATTATCTCCTCTCCTGGGTAAGTACAGCTATTCGTGATTTTATGTTAATCTGTTTCTCCAGATTGTAATAATCATGTTCTATTTCTATATAATTCAAATAGACTTCACTGGAGAGATCTTTGCCTGGAGGAGCTGGAGAGGGCAAATATTAATATAAATTTTACTATTGGCAACTATTGCTATTTGACCCTCTCATAAGTTCTTGTCCGTCCCTTCCGTGGGATCTGGAGCCCATATTTTTGACTGACTTGCAGAAAATTAAAGTTAAATGTCAGCCCACCAGAGGATGGCTTTGAAAGTCAGAGGTTTCATTTCTTTCAGACCTCATAGACTCATCTCACTATCTGGCATCTTGCCTTGAGGAACACCTTTACAATTTATTTATGTAAAATGCTGGAATCAAATCTGTTTTTACATAGCAAGAGAAGTACCACGGGCCATAGTTTGAAGTCCTTTCTCAAAAGAGAAATTATAAATGAGAATAAAATCACTTATCTGCGAACATAACATTGATCAAACCCACACCAGGTGTGGATCTGTTGTGTTCAATGAATGCCAAACCTCACATTGAGTTTTTCAATCCCAAACCACAAGATTTTGCTGTTCACACCGAAGAAAACTTCTGTAAAGGTTGTTTTGCTTGCTGGGATTTAGCCCAGATCAAAGAATTCCAGGTTCAGGCGGTGCCTCAGTGACTGACAGCCAAGAGTCACCTGAGGAAAATGAAATTATGAAATCCTTGCTCCTGGTGATGCCCATGAAGAGCTGCATCTGTGAGCTTACAGGCTGGAGCTGAACTAAGAATTCCAGTAATCTGACAGATCCTTGCAGGCTTCTCCCCAGAAAGGTGAAGATGAAAAATTGCTGGTTCCTATCTTGTTCTCCTGGATGCAAAAGCTGAAAATCTTAAATGAAGTATAAAAAGTGTTTACAAAGCCCAGTTTATAAATAATCATCCTCTTCTCTCTTCTAATGCCCAAATGGGAAACCTGCAGCTGCTTTTGCAACCTGGCCAGGTGAGGATGGACTTCCTTCCCTCTGCTTGGCTTGTTCATTTTCTTAAGGGTCAGGAAAATTTGCTGAAGGGGTGAAGGAGCCATTGTGGAAAACCTTGACCTGAGCAGGGGAAGAGAGATAAAACTCTGATTATTCCTGGCACTGTGCACAGTTTGGTGGCATTGCTGTCATCAGGTGTTGATGGGGAGTTAAAGCTCAGCTCAGTTAAAGTCCAGCACCAGCTCATCTGCACATCCCTGCTCCAGACAAGGACCAGCTCATGCAGCCCAGCATAAAGCCTTGACTTGAAATTAAACCAAATTCTCTCACAGTCCTTGTGAGCTGGGAGCACACCCAGGGACCAAACGGGCTCGTTGGTCAGTGTAATTTAGTGAGGCAGATAATTGCTCTGTGGGACGGGCTCTTACAGCTTTTTGTGAGGAAGAGAAGATTTAAATATGAAGAAAAGTACGTGAGGAATGTTTGTCAGTTCTGATGGGATGGAAGGGGTTAGCCAGGAGAGGAATGTCAGGGGAAAAAAAAAAAAAATTAAAAAATGGGAAGAAGAAAAAAATTCTTCAATGTCCCAGCCATTCAATACACAAGTTAAAAAACTTCCAAACCATTGCTGTCATTTTCAAGGCAGAAGAGTTTCCACCTCTCTGAAAACAGAGAGCTCTGTACTCCTAGAGTGTTTGACATTTTCTGTGCAGCAGGTATTGACTCCAACGTTCCCTTGACAGAGCACAAAAATTCATTTTGTGAATTGTATTGACAGCCTAAGTAGGCTCTTTCTTCTCCCTTGAATAAGCTTCTCTAACTTATTAACTCAGCCTTGAGGGGGTTGAATATTTACATCCAAACCTGAGATCTGTTTACAGCCCGACATGTATTTTGATATTCAGGAGAGATGGGATGAAAGTTCCCCTGAAATCAAACTGCTGTAAAACTTCCCAGAGCTCCCCAGTGATCGGGAGATGTCCTTGTACAACAGGATCCTACAATCATCATATGGAAAATCAGCTTCAGGCACACTTTACAGTGACAATTTCCTCATTTGTCATCATTTTCAATCCCCAGAACAAGCCTGCCTTGTGACTTTGAGGTTAAAAAATGGGAATTTTAGAAATTAACTTCAGGTAATTTCCACTGATGAAAAAGGAACTTTGATTTAATTGAAATAAACCCCGTGATTTTGTACCAGAGAACTCACCAACGCTGCAAACACCCCTCACAGCCATGCCTCTGATTTTGATGACAAACAGAGAAAACGAGTCTCCAGGATTATTATTTAATTAATCATAATTTGATTAAAGCTTCTTTTGCATCCTACCTTTAACAGTACACCTGGAATATATCAGCTCTCCCAGGATGACAAGTTTTCCAATGAATAAAAACTCAGGGTTCACAAGTGATGAGCCAGATTTCAGAGGACTCTATCTCAGCCCATTTGGATCTCATTCCCAGGCCAGGATAAGTTGGGTTTTTTGTTTTTTTTTTTGTTTCCTTTTTTTGCTTATGGAATCATCCATATGTGCCTGGATAAATGGAGATGAAAATTGGCTGCCTTTTGCTAAGGCTAATTCAAGAAACTTCCAAAGTCTTCTGTTCTTTCTACTGATCCATCAGCATTTTCATAAACCAACTGTTTTCTCTTCAAGCTGTGGTAGGTTCAGTCAAATTGGATAAATCTGTTCAGATTCTTTTTAATTGGGAGAAAGTGAGGGAGCAGCCACTCTCCCTTAAAATCTCCGTGGTGAAGTGCAGCTGTGGCAGCCAGGGGAGCTCATTAAACCCCATCCAGAGTTTCCCAGACTTGGGCCAAGCGTTTGTCTTCCAGCCTGCTGCTCCCTGTGAAAATTGCTGCTTTTTCACTGAA
Organism: Sinosuthora webbiana; assembly: GCA_013397395.1. Lineage (NCBI taxonomy): Eukaryota > Metazoa > Chordata > Aves > Passeriformes > Sylviidae > Sinosuthora > Sinosuthora webbiana. Next base: position 215,230 of record VXBN01014090.1, on the reverse strand, counting down.
TTAGAAATGGAGATTTTGGCATATCCCTGTTGGATCTCATTTCCAAATAACGGGAGATGTTCCTCGAGCTTCTATTGCAACATCAGCCTCAGTGCAGGGTGAGACAATTGAGAGATGGCAACAGCTCAGGCCTTGCCAGCAGCAGCCAGAATTCTCTGTGTTACAAGAGAGAATTCTCTGTGTTTCAAGGCCTTTTAAAAGTTTTCCAACCAATGGCAAATTGTTAAGAGCTTACAGGCATCTGCATAAACCAGTCATTATAAGCACATGTATACTTTATATCTAACAATGGGTGGTTCTTCATATTTCTTGCTACTCAGGAACTTTTTATACTCTTCTATAAACAAAGCACAGAGCCTCATTATTAAACTTTTCTATTATCTTCCTTATATTCTTAACATATCTCTTAATATGCTTATATTCTTAAAATATTTCTTAACATATTTTCCTGCTTGCTAAGGCCTAACTCTACACAGCACAAAAATATAGACTTATTGTTCCATGTCCTTGTATCTTTTTAGCTCTCAGCCTACATCCACACTGCTGTGAGAGTTTTCTGCTTTTCCTGTTTCCCACATATCCCCATTCCCTGGTCAGGTCATTGAGTTCCTGCTGTGGGTTCCACATTAGGATGGGCCTNTCTACACAGCACAAAAATATAGACTTATTGTTCCATGTCCTTGTATCTTTTTAGCTCTCAGCCTACATCCACACTGCTGTGAGAGTTTTCTGCTTTTCCTGTTTCCCACATATCCCCATTCCCTGGTCAGGTCATTGAGTTCCTGCTGTGGGTTCCACATTAGGATGGGCCTGGGGTGGTTCTCTGGGAAGAGCTCTCCTTCTCCTTCTCGCCTCCCAGCTCTCCCTCACCTCTCTGGTTTTCCCTCTGTCTCAGGCTTAGTGCAGCAGGAGCTTTGAGCTGCCTGAAGCAGAAATCTTGTGCTGCAGTGATACCTTAAATTTGAGCTTACATGTATTTCAGGTTCTGTGCTGCCCAGGGGTGCAGTTCTGAGCTCACAGTCAGTGTCACTCAGCTCTGCACACAGCAGGGACACAAAACAAATCCTTTTCCTGCTGAGGACCAAGGACAAAGGTTATAAGTTTTCAGGCCCAAGAGCACAAACAAGGGTGGCTGAAGGGAGAAACAAGAAGGATTGGTCTTCATAACCTGAAGGTGTAATTGGACAATTAAACCCCAAAATGCAAATGGGCCAAAACTTATAAAAGTGTGAGACCTCGTGACTGTTTGTCCATTTTGTGACCATTTTGGGTCCACCTTGGGTGTAGCCCTGGCCGGTCCCTTGTCCTGCCCAACGTGTATCCTAGAGGCCTTTCAACAAATACCTACTTTATTCTCTAGCTCTGTCCAGTCTGTTCCAGGTCTCTTCCCAAGGCACCAGCAGCACTGCAGAGAGCACTGAGCAGCAGCATCCTCCAGTGACTGCTGCCTGAGCTCCCCACTGACTGAGCTTCCCGACCTTTTCCCCAGGGCACGACCTTTTCCCTTCTGCTCCATTTAGGCTCATCTGTCAGAAGCAGCTTGGCTCTTCCAGAGCTGGAGAACGCGAAGCTGCTGAGCTGAAGGTTTCTGTGCCCCCCGAAGGCAGGAACTGCAGGTAGCAGCGGAGTGCCCTGAGTTTGCTGTCTGGAGTAAAAAAATTTCTGCTGGAAATTCCAAATCGTTCTCTCCTCGTTTACCTCGAGGGACTGGGGTTGCTGCTGCCGCTATATTCCTGAGTAAAATCAGAGTCTGGAACGAAGTTCACACTTTCCTAATGCCCAGAATGACAAAAGGATAAAAAGAGTTAAGACTGTGGAGTGGCTGCTGTGAAATCGTCTGATCCCTGCAGCGTCCTTCGAGGAAAGAAAAGGGAAACCCAAACCAGCAGCAACAGCTATGAGGTAACTTCTATTCCACAGAACACACACTGTTAAATACATCTACGGGTGGTGAAAATGAAAAAAAAATCTTGACTTTTTTTTTTTTATTTTTATTTATAACCCCTCCCATGTAAACACCATCCCACGGATCCCCGTACAGCCCCGGTATATTTGGAATTGTGGGGGAGTGCAGTGTTTGCTGCACAAGTTCCCAGGAATCAAAACAAGCAGTTGAGCATCAGTGAGGAGATGAAAGCCTCCCGTGCCAAAGGCAGACAGGGAGTAACCAGCTGTAAGGAGAGCAGGGGAAACACTGCAGAGATGTGTAAAAACGTACAAGCACGGGGCTGAAATCCTGCCAGCCAGCACCCAGGAAAATCCAGGAATGAATCCAGTGGGACAGATACTCCAGCCCAGTGGAGGATCAGCAGATTCTGAGAGTTTGCAAACAAATTCCACTGTGGCTGCTGGAGTTCCATCCCAAATATCCCAACCAATGGTCTGCACAAAAATCCTCAAAATAACCCTGCCACAGGACAAGGTCGGGAAGATTGAGGTCGGAATTTTCTGCTTTGCCTGTGGAACACGGACATGAAAACACCAGGAGAGCATTTCTGTGATCTCAGGAAGGTTTAATCCTTGATTTGAAGTTTCCCAGTGCCATGTTTCTTAGAGAACATTTGCAGTATAATCAAGGCGGAATGAAATATCTCAGTAATAACAACACAATATCCCAGCACCACAATTGCTTAAAAGCCATCACCAGAGTCAAGAACTGAAAATACAGCACCATTCTCAATTGATTTTAAATTTTAGTGATTTTCATCTAGAATTTATTTTTTTTCTTCGGAAAACCAGAGAGCCCTTGCTTGGAAAAGCTCAGTGAAGACTCTATAACATCATTGGAAGATCAAAGACTTTGTTTTCAGTTAAAAAGGTGATCAGTGTGGAAAGCAGTCACAACTTTTACTATGGCAACGTTTATTATTTACTGACAATGTTAACAGAAAATACAAATAGCAAGTACTAATTTTCACGCTGTGAATCAAGCTGAAGGAGAAATAATGCACCAGCTGAAGCAAAATAAATATGTGTATGTTATATACACTCAAATTAAAGAAAGTCAATCAACCCTTGGATTTCCAGGATGCTAAAGACAAGACAAAGGTAGAGATTGATCATCAATATGAGAACAGTGGATTACGAGGATAATTGGATTTTAAATGTCACTAAATTAAATCTGGGCTACTGAACTGGACCTTCAGATACTCTGAATTATGGTGAAAATACATCCAGTTCCTGTACATCCATCTACAGCCATCTGAACCTGTCAGATGAATCCTCCCCAGCTGAAAAGATGAGAAATGCCATCATATTTAAATGACTTCACAGCACCAGAAATAACAACACAAAGATGAGCAAACCTACTTTGGTTAAAAGGAGCAGAAACTCAAAGAACAAAGTTTCCTTCCAGTCCTCCTCCTTCCTTTTCAACTTTATCAAGACAAAAAACATTTGGTGGCATCAATTTGCTCTCCTGGTTTCTCTGAGTTTTGTTGTGTAAAGAAAGAAAAGAAAAATTCTTTTCGTAAAGTATAAATCACATAATTTTCATCCTTTGTCCCTAATCACTCAACAGGAAAAACACAAATATACGAAGTCACAGTTTTAGTCGCTTTTCTTTCTTTGATTATTTACCAGGTTTGAGTTTCTCTTCTCCATTGCACAATAATTTTCTCATCCCTTTGTTCCAGTGCTTGGAACAGCTTGAATTTGACAGATCAGATTGGGTGAGTGTTAACAAGCTAAAGTCAGCAAAACGTTTTTTCCAAATAGTTTCTTACAACTGTAGCACTGTTAGATGGGTTTGGATGATTTTGGCAGCCGCTGGAGAAATTAATTTGCAGCAATTAGCAATATTTAAAACTTCCCTAAAACAAGGTTTTTGAAGGAGTTTCCAATGCTGCAATTTATTTTGGATCATCAGACATTGTGGTTTTACTGTGCTGTGAGGATTCTTCCTCGTTTCCTTCATAAAGGTAATTTCATTTTTCTTCTCTCCACAGTGAAAAGCCATAAAGGAGAAGAATCCTCACCTCCTCCTGCCTCCAGCCTCACCCTGGTGTGGACATTACAATTATTTGTGTGCTGTGTGGACTGGGGCACACCAAAGGCACGAGTTCCCCAGTATTTTATCCTTAATGGTGGCCAATAATTGGTGCCAAGGAAATAAATAAAGGGAAAAAACCCAATAACAGGGCAAGCACCCGTTATATTCTCTTAGTTCACAGCCTCCTCCTGCTCCCAGATTTACAGAGCCTCAGAACCTTTCCACTCGTGCCACTTTATTTCCTGGGTATTTTGCAAAATTTACTTGTCAATGCTTGGCCACGGTGAGGAATGTTATCTTTAAATAGAAACCTGGGTTGGATGCTTCATGCACTCCCACCTGGATGTCAGAAAGATCTGCCTGATCACCACAAGTTCTGGTTCCCTTTTTTCACTCCTCACCCTGGCAGGATGTAATGTTATTAAAACACTGATAACACCGTTTTATCCTAGAGAAGAGAGAAATATTTCTGAATTTTAAGGGCAAGGTGGATTCATAAGAAAAAGTATTCACTTACCATAAGTAAAATAAATGTACCTGGTCATGTGTAAATAAATGTTTGATTGATCAAAGCTCTTTGCCTTCTACAAATCCCCAAAGTACAACTGGAGTGACCCATCTGGTTTGAGGTATGAGTTTATTCCAGTGAATAATTTGAGATGCTGGAGAAGACAAAGTATCAAAGTTTCCAAATCCTGAGTGCAAACAGCATGTTTGCGCTCTGTTACTCCTAATTTTGTCTGAGTCCGTTTCTTGTAGAATCCAGGAGAGAAGCCTAAGATGTCTTTGCCAATCTGCTGATGAAATAAGATCGTTAAGACGTGTTAAATTTGGAGTCATCACTACTGTGGGAAAAGTGAATCTGTTTTAAAAGTTCAGGCAAGTCAGTTCACAAAATAATGCCTCCAGATAGTTTGTATTCAAAACAAATATGTGGTCATGTATGTATTTGTACAAAACAAATGGCCCTGGTTCATGCCTGAGGTGTTTTGGTTTTCTGGAATCCTTTTCCCAGGGAATTTTCTGTAAGCAAGAAACATGTTTTTGTAGCTGTAACTTTGTTATTCATTCCTTTTCCTAGGAGGGACTTCTTGATGTCCCTCTGCTCTGACCAATGTGAGTGAAGAGGTTTGTCTTCGTGTCACCAATCAAATTGGTCTGTGTGAAATAGTATATAAAGGAGACACATCTCAAAAATAAAGGAGTCATTTTCAGCCTTCTGAATTTCAGAGTCTGTGTTGTTGCAGTATAAAACAGCATCATCTGGTCATTCATGTCTTCCTTTGGAAAGCAGATTAATGCCAGGATTATTTGAAATTACAACCAGTTGAGAGCACGTCCTCCAAAACCTAAGGAATATTTTTTTTCCAGAGTAGATAAGAGCAATTTTTTTTTTTTTTTCTTAACTAACAGTTCAGATTCAGTTAGGGATTTGAAACAGAATTTCCTGGTGTTTCAACCCCTGGAACAAACAGCAACAGGCTTCAGAGTGGATAATGACTTTGACTCTGGCAGATAAAGCAGCTCCTGACAAAATTCCCTGCCCATCCCACGGGGGAGTTCAAGCACACAAATGCAAATAGCAAAGCATGCAAATGCTGCATCCCTCTGAAGGTGATTTATTGCTCTTTTCCATGACAGTGACACTTCCTCTCCTCAGTCTGGCAGTTGGTGGTGGAGATCGTGGGCTCCTTTCTCGCTGTCACTTGCCAGGGAGGTTTCTACTGAGCCAAAACAACAAGACACCGTCAGATTTTCTGCATTTTAGCGAAAAAAAAAAGTGTGGCCTGGAAACCTGTTAAAAATCAAACCCAGAGAATCCTCCAGGAGTCAAAACTTTGCAGGGCATAGAACAGTTTGAAGAGGAAACTCCAAGTAAGGATTCAGGGTCCCATTAACTTGGCTGTGATCTCTCTATGAAATGCCAATTCCCACTGGGATGGAACAGGGAGTTGGACATTAAAAAGATGTGTTTCACACTGCACACATGCAGAAAATTGCTCTGTCCTAATTACCCCTGTGATTTGTTTTGTGTGATTTTCCAGCTCCTTTAATTTGCTCTCGAAAAGCACCTTGTGTGTCAACGTTTAACCTTTTCCAGCCAAAAGGAAGGTTACTTCAGCCAAAGGAAACATTCAGCAGGATGAATTTCTTTTATTTCCTTTAACTTTAGTAGATGACTTGACATCTGAAAAGTTTTTTTTTTCTTGGAGCATTTTTTTTTTTCCTTAGAAAAGTACTTTTCAAGGACTCACAGCGAGTTGAAAAACACACAAAATATCTCCAAACTCAATCCATTTCACAGCTATATGATGGTAGAAAACACAGATAATGTCCAAAAACCTTCCTGTGTACAGAAAAAGAATGTGGGGAAAACCCTTGCTTGATATTAAAGTTGCTTTGCAATAGCCTCATTTGTCGAGTTTTAAATAATTTCTGAGGCTTTTGAGATTTAAAGCTCCAGTCTCACTCCCACTCTCCTGAACTTCCTATTGAACACACTGGAAACGGATGGCACGTGCAGCATCCTGATAACACCTGGCTCAGGCATTGCAAACAGAGCTGAACAATGGATTTTTAGAACAATCAGATGTTTTATCTCTGTTTTTCCCTTTCTGCCTCAAGCCCTGCTTTTCCATATTTTACTTAATAGCCGAATTTCGAACCCCAAATTACTGATCTTCCAAATGCTGGCACAGAAGCTGCTGGCCTTTTGTGAAAACACAAAATGCCAACCTGCAACAAATTCAGTGAAGCCGCTGAAGAGATGCAGCAAACAGGAAATTCTGGGGTGTTTTTGTTTGGAGAGAAGCACCTTTACCCCAAAATATTCTGCTCTGTTGTTCAGTTAGGGACTATGATCAGCATGAGGGATATTTTTTCTGATCCTGCCTGAAATCAAAAGGGACTTTCTTCCCCTCAAGACTTTCTTCCCCTCAAGTGTGAGACTTCAGCTGTGCTACAGGAAAATAGCCCAGAGCAGCAGAACGAGGCAAATGCTGGGAGACATCAGAAAATGTTGGAGCTGTTGAACAGTAACAGGGAAGAATCACATTCCTAAAATCAAGAAATGCTTAGAAAAGTAACCGGGTAAACAGAAAAAGAAGAAACTGTATGGATATAGCAAGGAATCTCTTGGGAAGCAAGTGCTAAAAATAGGATGATACAGAGCAGTAGGAGGAGGTGACTGTAATTATTAAATAAATGTTGGGAAGAAATTCCCAGAAATTGCCCAAACCAGAAATTCTACAAGTTTAGAGTTGGGGCTCTGGTAGATTTGGCACTAAAGATATTGTTATGATTTTGGAAAAGTCTAAGGAATCTGCTGTATCTGTAGAACACTCCTGAGAAAACAGTCTGGTTCCTTTACCAGCTCTGTTCTACAATTTATTGTCATGACCAAGGCTGGAAGATCGAGGTCCCTTCCTTGAGCCCTCAAGTTCCACAACAACATCAGTGGAAATCCTAATGAGTTAAATCTCATCCATTTCAACTCAGTGAAAACAAATTGCTTTTTTAGAAAATCACACAGCCTAATTTATGCACAGGAAGCTTCAAAGGAAGGAGCCTCACAACAAAGGAGCTTGTCCACGGTGTCAACCCTTGAATTCCTGTGCTTAAAACCTGGTGTATTTTGTGAGGAAGGGTCAAATATGTGGGTGGGGGACACTTAGTGCTGATTAGGGCAGCAGATGAAATATTAGTGCTGGTCCCAACCAACAGCACGAATCTGACTGGGAGCATCTTCTGCACGACTTGTTCACTCAAGGAGAGGAATGGAAAAGAGCCCAGGGCACAAAGGAGGAGTGGTTTTTATTCAGGCTGGTTTGTGCCTCTTTTCTTGCAGGCTGAATCATGTTTTGGGTCAATTTCTGATTGGGCTGAGCAGATTTTGGAAATATTCAGCGGTTTCAGCTTGTTTATTTGTTTTTATATCTCTCAATTGATTTTCAGCCACCTTGGTTTCCTCTCTTGAAGTCTCGTTATTCACCAACTCTGTTTCCAGCCCCTCAGTCTGTACATTCCAGTTGGTTGGTTTGAAAATGAGCCTGGTCATTTCAGGGCTGATGACAGCAGGGACCTCCTGCCTGACAGAATTCAGATTAAAAGCGTGATGGAAGTGAAAGGAAATCTATCCTTATCCAGTCTGATCTCCAGAATAAATGCTCCAGGATTCCTTTAATGATACGATGTTTCCTATGGAGATGCATCGTGGTTTCTGGTACTGAAAGCTGCTCCTCAGTGTTTCATTTTTTTTTTTTAAAGAGAATAGAAACTTTAATGCATTTCTTTTACCAGATAATAATCAAATTTTAACCACAATCAAATTTTTTTCTTCTTTCTATTCTGTCTTAACATAGCACACCAGGTAAAAACCAATGGCTATGCCTATGCCTTTCTACTTTTATCTAGGGCACATCCCTTTCTTTTCCATTCCTGGTTAGAATATTGTACACAAATGAAGCCTTAAATTTGAATCTTAGAAGATATCAATGTATTTTTTGCTCCAAAGGATTATTAAGCTACTTTGATTAGCTGCCTACTTGGAAAGAGATCCTATTTTTTATGCACTTCTGACATGTTGTTTTTCCCTGTCTGGAACATATCTCTATCTCTGCATAAGGATATAATTCACAACTGTTGAAAAAATAATAATGTGCAGTATAATTATTATAATTTCCAGCCAAATTGTGAAAGAGCAGGTAGTTCAAAGTGCATCTGTATTTAAATAAGACTCTCTATCCTCTAACTGTTAAAACATTAAAATGATTCTGCTCTTTGCCTTTGGATTGTGGAGTTAATTTCTGTGGAGTCAGGAATTAAGTGATTACTGCAGCAGTGCCTGGCATGGATATTGGCCATAAAGACTTACAAATGACAATGTGGGAGAGCTTTAAACTTTAACATCTCACATTACTTTCATCACATTCAATAAAATGTTTTATTCTTCCATGATGTTTCATCAGGATGTGTGACTTCATTATCTCCGTGTTCCAGACACATCTCGTGAAGGGAGTGTTTTAAATCATGCCAGCGATGAGTTTTTCTCATATTTTCCTTACTCCTTTCAGCAGATCTCTCAATTGCCACGTCCCAGAGGAAATTCTTGGAAAATAGTCTGGCAAGGAAGAATATCACAACTTTCTCTGGCAAAAATTTTGAGATGTTCACCGAAGTGCATAGAGCTGAAGCAGGTAAGATTAAATATACTGCAAATATTGTGCATCTTACCACACTCAGAATAATGCTGACATTCACATTCTGGATGATAACAAAAGAATTTGGACTTGAATAACCCTTGTGGGTCCCTTCCCACTCAGGATATTCCATGATTTTTATGATACTAAAAAATTCATTTGCCAAAGTGAACAAAAGACTGAACCATTTCAGAAGAACTGTGTCATCAAATGGGATTTTATTTTTTATCATGACAAATCCTTTATTAGAATTCCTTTATTACATTATGAATTTTTCAAATTCTCAACCACATCCTTTCATTTTAAAGCACGTTTATGAAACTACTTTTCATTTCTAAATTAAATAAAAATAATAATTTAAAAGTCAAAGGAAGGTGTAAGAAGGGTCAAATTGTTGAAGACTCCTTCAAGATTACCAGCTTTGACTGGAAGTTTTCAGCTGGTTAGATAAGAAGCAGAGTTTGATGGGACAAAAGTAAATTCCCAGGAGGCAGAGATGGGGTTAGAGGACAGAATTACCTTTAAGGAGTTTGTCTAAGTCAAAACTACACAAATGGAAGGATTGGGGTCAGGAGAGGAGTGATGTGGCACGACTGGCAATAGGGGCCCATTTAATTGAGATGACAGCTGTCCTCTGGTTGCTATTCCTTGAATAAATTATTTGGTTTGATTAGTTTTTCTCGGGCTGCAAGATGAGATGAGGCTTTATATTAATTCTGAGAACTCTCATTTGTTTGTACTCCGATGACGACTCCTCTGTCCCGGCTGCAAACGCCTCCAAGTCAATCTGGACATGTTTATTTTCCTGAAAAAAATCTGCTTTTCTGCTGGGTTTCCAGCCTTCCAAAGAAGTAATTATTGTTTTAGGTGATGCTGCCGTGGCCTGTCTGATATATTCATGTCTTTGGCTGGTATCTGCTCAGCTCTGGTTGCTCTTGGTGGCGCTGACAGGAACAGGCACTGTTTAAACTTCCAAGGTTATTTGGGATGTGCTGATTTATTAAGTCAGGTTTTAACTGAGTGGGTATTTTTTACTTCTTCCAAATATCCCCGAGCAAGGTGGGAATGAAATGATGGGAATTTATCAGAGCAGATGAAAACGATTGTTTGCCTGCTGGAAAGGTGAAAGGAGCCTGGACTGGTGCTCAGAATTCTCACAAAGGATTTCAATGAACACAGCCAGCAGGGGAATGTCCTTGGAGGTTATTTCTGTTTCAGAAGAATCCTCCCATTCTGCACTGCCACCTGTGCCATCCCTTGTCTGACAAATTAAAAAGAAGCATCCCAGATATTTTAATAAGAACCACGGAGCGCTGCCAATATTTTAAAGGACAAGGAGGTGCCACAGATTATTCAACTCCAGAGTCATGAATGACAACCATGAAATATTTCAGCCTCTGGGTCTTGTCGAACAATTCATCCCCCTCCAAAACAAATCAATAAATGCAAAACAAAGTAAGAGGATATTTAAAAAATAATCAGCAAGCTGTAACATGTTTGTTGGAGGAAGGATCAAAAGAGCAAATAATAGATTGTATACATTATAATATATATACAAAATAATAAAATATATAATATAATATAATATAATATAATATAATATAATATAATATAATATAATATAACCTGTTGTTTTGCTGCTGAAAAGCTGAGCAAGAATGGACAGAAAGTGTCACGAGCAAAACTTTGTTCAGGGGAAACTTTGCTATCAGTTTCCAAAAAAGACACCACTAATCCTGACTCCTTTATATAATTCTGTTGACAGCTTTTATCTTATTCCCACGAAGCCCTGAGTGATGTTGACTGAAAGGATTCAGGCATGTTTCCATTATTAATTTGGTGCAGTTTAATATGATAGCTTATAAAAACCCACTTCTACATACAGAGTTTTCAGCTCGCTTCCTTCCCCTGCAACACTGTTGGAATCTGTTTTATCTTTTATTTGGGGAGATAAAACATTCCGTTTTCAATCAGTGGAATCTTCTCTAAATACACAGTTGACATCTGCTGACAGCTGTCATCTGCTTCATAATTAACAATCCAGACATTAACATGGCTTTATCTAAAGGAAATCTAAAGTTTGTTGTTTGATGTTCCAGATGAAAATTACGAGTTCTTGACTTCCCTTTCTCATCTTCAGGAGGAAACATGTTTTCTTCTGATGTGGGTGACACTGCTGGCGTGTGCTGGCTCTTTGCTGATTTTTTAATTTCCAAAGTTTCGCCCTTTCTTGTCACGCTCCTTTCCCAGATCTTGCTCTGCCTCCTTTTTTTTTTGCCCCAGAATTTCAGCCTCTGCTTGGCTCTCCAGACACCTGCACTGATCTGGAGATCTCTCCCAACAAACCTGATCCTCGAGCGAGTCGTGACACAGAAGTTAAATGAGATTCATTCTCATTAATTTTTTTGTGTCTCATGGTGGACAACACTTTCTGTGCTGCTGAATTATAGCTGAAAAGCAGAATTTACTCTGAACACCAGGAAATGGAGCTAGGAAAGACCTTCAGGTACATCTTGTCTGTTGTTTTACCTTTGGATTTCATCCCTCATCTGCTCTTCTCCTTGTGTCTCATCTTTCCTTGTTCCAGGAATTCATTTCAGTGTTTCTCTTCCAGGTAGAATCTGGTCTGGTGGTTTCCTGTTGACATCTGTTTTCTTGGAACAAACCACCTTGGTTTTGCTGCACTATTTCCTCTCTTGAATGTCTGAGAATTGTCAAATTTGCTGCTTTATGGTGACTTTACCACAAATTTCCAGCTTCCCCTTCTCCAGGGCAAGGCAGGAAGAGGAGCACCCCTAAAATCAATATCAGTAACTGTAAAAACAACTAAATCTTGGTTTTATTCCAGTAGGAAAAGCCCAAAACCTGTCTGATCCTGAGTAATCCACAAGGACTTTCTAATTAATTATAACATCCTTTTTCTATGTTTCCTTTCAGTAAGTGGCAGACACTCAATTTAAATAAATCAAGAAAAAAGAAAAACCTGTGCTTCTTATTGTCACGGTGCAGATCTCCATGTAAAAAAAGTGAATTAATTTTTCCTGGATTGCCAACCAACCACTGGCTGCCACCAGTAGTAGCAGCATTTATTTATTTATTTTTACTTATTTTAGCAGTATTACCACAGTATTTAAATTTCACTACAGCAAGTGAATATTGATGAAAAGTTAAAAGTTCCTGGTTCTTGGTATGAAATTCCCTGTGTCCTCAGAAGCCTTGTGGGTTTTGATGTAAATATTAGAAATCTCCTTTGATTATTTTCAAAATAGGAACTGGAAATATTTTCTGATTAAGAAATGGGCCACAGGTTGGATTTCCTTGATGAAAATCCCTCATTTGGCAAGGTGCAAGGTGGTGGCTCCTGGCTTGCAGAGGGAGAGGAAATTTTGCTGTAAAAGGGAACTGTGGAGGTGGCAGAAGATGGTGATTGTTGGGGATGAATGTGCAAACTGAGAGTTCAAACCCACAGGAAATATTTTGCCACGGGAATTGCACCTTTGTTGTTTCCTTTCCTGGTTTGGAATGGTGATTATGGTAAGTGTGTGAAATATTCTGAGTAACATTTGTTACATAAAGGATATTTTTTGAGGTTATAAACTGGTGAACAAGCTGCAGTTTAATGGGAAGGATAATTAAAGTTGCATCAAATGTTTGAGGGTTTTTTTTTACCTTTTTTGTTTTTTTTAGGACTGTCTTTTCTCCTTATTTCCGTAAAGGAAGCTGAAATCCCCACTTTATAAAACAGTTCTGAATAATTTATGTTGTGAGCTGATGGAAACAAAAAAAAAAAATGGAATTTGTAACTCCCTGCTTTTTCTGCAAGGAGAAGAGTTATGTGAAAAAATTAACTGCAAAAAGGAAAGCTAATGGGATTCAGTGTAAAACGTGTTTCACGAAAAGTATCAATAGGAAAACAATTTGGTTACATAGAAAACCCATTGCTGTTGAACATTTAGTGCACATTTCCAGGTAAAACCTGATTTTAGCAGTTAAAAAATCATTTCCTCCAGTCAGTGCCTGGTAACTTTGCTGTAGGGCTGGGAGCTCTTTCCCCTTCCTAATTTTTGTCCTATGTGTGTTTAAGTGCAACAGTTCATTTTCTATCCCCCCAAAAAATCTACATTAAAGAATCCATTTCATTTCCAAAAAAATCTGCTTTAAACACAACTGACTCTCTTTAAAAAAAAAAATGAAGAATTCAGGTGAGTTTGCCCGGTCCCTGCATCCCTGGGTGAGGTTTTCCCTGCCATGAACCCTCCCAAGCCAACATTTTGCTCTCAATTTTATCTCTCTGCCCACTGCACACCTCTGCTTTATCCCATTTGCTGCACAACACTCGCTGGAGATAAATACAGTGCAAGCATACATTGAATTTCCTGCGGATGACACAGCTCAGGGGTGACCTTCAGCTCTCCTGTAATCTCATTGCAGGGAGTTTCTTGGGCTGAAATTACAGAATTGGGTGAATTACACTGAGCTGTGGAGGCCTGGAGATAACAGCAGCAAACCAAACGTGTGAATTCGTCCCCCTTCCTTGCAATCCCTTTGCTCTTTCCAACATCAGCCCAGGGCATCGGAGGGGCACGAGGGGAGGCTCCAGGTACCTGGGGAGGCTTTGTGGCCTTAACACCTAAAAATGTGTCATAATAACAAGGGGAGGTTTGATTCCAGGCCAGCTTTGATGTGTTTAAGCTGAGATCAGAGCACATTTAATGCTGAAGATGTGGTTCTGAGGGAGAAGGGGTTTTAATCCTGCAGCCTGCTAACGGCAGGGCTTTCTGCAGAAACGACAGCACGGGGTAAATCTCGTCCCTGTTTTGCTCAGATAGGTGGTTGTGAGCTCCCACTGCACTCCAAGGTGTGTTTTCAGGTGGAATTTCGGGTGAAATCTGAGGTGGAGAGGTGTGGGGTCGAATCAGGATGTCCCTAAGGTGATAATGTCACTGAGGGAATAGAGAATTTGAATAGAGAATTTGAAGAGGGATTGCAGCGTTTGGCCCCACTTGTAATTTAGCCAGGAGAGATTTCTTGCAATTCTGTTCTCACAATGGCGATTTTTGTAATTAAATGTGGACAGAACTTTAGACTGCCACCAAAAAAAAAAAAAAAAAAAAAGAGAAGAAGGAGAAGAAATTCATGCTGGAATTCATCAGTTAAGTGGCAGAGCAACACATATATTTTCCATGAAAATAATTTCTTGAATTAATTGAATCATTTGCAGCTCCTTCCTGTGTCAGAGTTAATCAGAGAGGTTCAATTTACTCCAGAGAGAGGACGATCCACGGAAGGCTTTCTACAAAACATTGCTCTTCTGACAGTTTGAACCTTTGCATGCTGCACTCTTCTGCTGATGTTGCAAAAGTAATCACCTCCTTTAGGTTGCCTTTCTATTAAATATTGAGTTTGTTGGTTAATAAGAGGTATAATTCAGTTCTGTGCCATTGGTAAATCCATCCTGATGATGTGATTTATGCCAAACTTCTTGATTTTTTTTTTCTTTTTTTTTGAATTCTCCTCTGGAAGCAGAATGCAAAACGGAGAAAACATGCAGCTGGTTTATTTGAGCTCCCCGCTCCTTTGACATTAAATAATGACATTACTCAAGAAGCTGTTCAGGAATCCATAAAATTAGCATTATTGAGCACAAATATGGTATCTTATAAATCAGCAATTATTAAGGAGCTCTTTGGTGATACAGAGAAGATGAGCTCCTCAGAGAAGCCCCTGATTACAGCAGACAGGCAGAGCAATATTCTTGAAATTACTGTCTAATCATATGGATTTTCCCAGCTGGCATATTGGAAAACACCTGCGCCTTAAACTTCAGAAAGTTTTAAAAGCACCTGAATGTACCTTTCACCCCTCAGTGCCATCCTTGCTGCTCTTGAGGGTCTGCAGCTTTGCAGGTTTGGCTCTACAAATTGGTGGGGGAAGCATCTGTAAGTAAAATTGCTCATCTGGAGTGCGGGAAAGAGCATAAATTCATTTTTTGGGTCTGATTTTATCTGCACTGAGCGTGACTTCCCAGCACAGATGGATTTTAGTGGCTCATTTTCAGCTCTTCAGCTGAGGATCCCTCTCAGCCCTCTGGGTTATCCCGCTTGGCAACAGAGTCATTTTAAGTGGGATTGTTTGAGAACTCCCAAATCAAGGCCTTATAATCAGACTTATAAAGAATTTATTGATCTGTTTCTGATTATCCTTCAGTTCTATCAGCACAAGTTCATGTCAGCTGGAAATAACCAGGGAAAAAGACGGAGAAATAGATTTACGACAGAGAAATTGTAAATATGTTTGAATTTGGATTTAATGTCCATAATTCTCACAAAATTTAGGGGAATCAGGTTCTAAGACACACATGAAGTACATTAGTGACAATTTCTCTACTTTTCCATCAGTTTATTAATGACAATTTTGGGGAGCTCCTGACTCTGTCTTCAGAGGATGTCACCCGGTGCAGCTCTATTGTTTCGGTGGAGTTATAATGGCCACAGACCACCTCAATATCCCTTGAAGTCTTTTCAGGAATCCTAACTTGAGATTAAGAAAGTATTTAGAACCTGGTGCAATTATGGAGTGATTCCAGTTGTCATGCCATTTGGAAAGAGAAAAAAGAAAGAGAATAAAAACTTGGGCAGAAGTTTTGTTATTTAGGATTGCGCTGCAACTGCAAGCACTCAATAAAAAAGGCAGTGGGGGTATGATGGCCCTTTTCTCTCACTTTTAATCTTGCAGTGCTAAAGGCTTTGTGCAAAATGCAGTTCTCAAGTTGTATCAGGATAGAAGGGCCCAAATCTCAGCACGTTCAGCTGGCTGGAAGAGCCAAAAAGAGACAGAACTCTGTTTTCTGCAGCATTTTCACAGCCTGTGAAATTAATTTCTGAGGGAATCTTGAAATTCAGATATTCTCATGAACTGTAATTTTATATATATATATATATATATTTAATGAAGGACAAATCACTCATAATTTGAGTTCAGGCAGTCTGGGGCGTGGAGGATGTGCACAATCACATCTCCTGCCTTGTCCTGTGACCTGCAGCACCTGCAGAAATTCATCCCAAAACATGTGGCCTTTTGGAAGTGAATATTACATTTTCCTTAATTCTCTTTTCACAGCCTTTAGAGTGCCTGGATTATGGTTTTTTTAGCTTCACTCTTAACAACTCTTAGCAAGTTGCTGCAACCACTCATAAAAAGCTGTAAAAAAAAATCACACATGAATAACCTTTGAAGAAGTCTGCCTCTGAATTAGATGCCAGATTCAAGATGGGGATGTTTAATACCAGAGCAGTGCTGGTCAGGATTTCTGAGTCTCATTTTAACTCAAGGAAGTTGGTTAAAAAGAAAAGAAGAATCCTGTTCATCTCCCAGTTAATCAGAGGGACTGGTTTCCCTTCATTTTCTCCATTCATCTGATTTCTTCATGGCCAACTTGCAGTGCAGAGGGTTTTAGTGTTGGTAAACAAAGTAATGAATGATTTAAATAAAAGGAACCCTGGGCTGGGTTATTTCAATACCCCCTGTGATAAGGCTCCTGATTCATTCCCAGAGCCTTTTTTGGGTTGCTGGACATTTTAAATTCAGTGCAGCGTGCTCCTCTCTGTTCATTTGGAGGGAATGCTGTTTGATTTCCTTATTTCACGTGGTAATGAGTGCCACTTGATCACTTTCCTTGGCTCTCACAGATTACATATTGCTCTGCATTTACTTTGATTTGCTGGCACACATCAACATGCAGGAGCTGCTGGATTAAATATAAATGGAGTGTGCCTGCCTGGCAGCCCACTTCCAGGGAATTGATGGCTAAATGGGGATCACAGCGCCCTGGGAAGGCTACAAAACGTGTGTGCAAGGCCGAGGAGCAGAAATGTGCTCTGCGTGTGGTGCTCTCACAGCTTTTCCTGTGGGTCACCGAGCTTTTCCAGGTACGTTGGCACAAACATCCAGCCAAGTCCTCCCGAGCCCACCAGCAGATTTATCTGTGTGCCTGCACTGCAGCCCAGGAGCAGCTGTGCGTAATTCCACCAGCCCCGAGTAAAATGCGAGTTGTGCCGTGGTACAACAGTGTCAGCACGAGCTTCATCTCTGACAGAAGACCCATCTGGGTGCCAAAAATAAAAAATATCTCTGGCTAAACAGCCTAGAGGGAAACCAGGCCCTTCTGCCTGCTCTGCTCTCAGGAGATGCTTTAGTCTAAAACTGGCTCCTGTCTGCAGGTACCTTCCCAGGGGAAGCAGTCAGAGTACATTAAACTTGTGCTTAGGTGTTTTCTAGCCCCCAGGCAGGGATTCAGCAGGAATTAATTGGCTTTGGTGAGCTGCAGCCACGGAGGATCAAAGCTAGTTGATGGTAAAGTATTAATGCAGCACTTGTACCTTCAGTTGTTCCCCGTTAGTGCAGCAGCAGTGTGGGGTTTAGAAGGAGCTAATCCCTTGTAGGAAATAAATGTGATGCCTTATTCGCCAGCATTTGGAATGGTAGGGGATGGATGAATATTTGCTGGAGCAGGAAAACAGGTGCACTGCATGATATTTAGAGTATTTTCCCTCTGGAAAAAAAAAATACAGGGGAAAAAAAAGAAATTCTGCTGAATATTGGTGAGTAGAAAAAAAAATAAAAGGAGAAAAGAAAAGAACATTTCTGCAGGCAGGACTGCTGGCATCCTCTGCATGGTGCTGATGAGAGATCCAGCATTTCCCACATTCCCATGGAGTGCAGGAGAGTCTCCATGGGTGGGGTCACTGAGCTCTACCTGCCCGGGGGCTCCTTTCCTGGGAGGGAAAATCCATGTTCACACCCTGCTGCATTCAGGAGGGCCAGAGACCGTGTTCAGCCTGCAGAGCACTCGAATTCTGGGACCTACCTCCTGTTGTTAGAGCATTGTGGTTGTTTCTTCCCCAGAGGACTGTGGTTTGTGTGTTTTTTCCCCCCCAGAAAAATTGTTCCTGGGCTCATTGTGATGTGAGTCATCACCAGGTCCCCCAGTTTAGGGACAGCTGGCAGGGCAGTGAATCTCTTTGGGGTTGTCACCCTTAGATCCCTCTTAGCACATCATCTGTACCCATTATTCAGTTTTCTGCTCCCCCAGCCCACTGTGTGAGCTGTCCCAAAGCTGTGACACAGGGCCAGCTGCTGCCAGCCCTTCCACACGTGGAACTTAAAATATCAATGTACAACTCTGTGGTGCCCTTTTCGGGGTGACATCCACAGCTTGCAGGGCTCATTTAGGATATCTTCTTCCAAAGCTGCCCTCTTTTTAGATTTGAGAGAAAAACAACCTCACAGAGCCCTGTCAGACACCCCAGAGCCTCTTCTCCTTTTTTTGTTAATTCAGTGCTGGAGAGCTGGGGACCATCTCTGCTCCACAATCCATCCTCTTGCTTTCCCTTTATTTTCCTATTTGTTTTCTAATTTATGATGAAGCAGCACTGGCATTCCTGGCTGGAGTTGGTGATCCTTGGGTGTCTGTGGCACATAAAGTTCCAGATTCCAAGTGACTGGCTCCAACTTCTGTAGAAGTTCACTGGAAATTGTTAAAGGCTGATGTTTTTTACAGCTTTGGAAGGACTTTGTCTCACACACAGCACGCTGATGTTAGCCCTTCAAAAGGTTCTCTGAATGCACAGGGAGAAGAAACTTCTGCCTCAGCCTTTGCTTCAGTGAAATTCTGAGTGTTTGGCCAAAAAAAAAAAATCTGATTTTTTCCTGACAGGCTTTTTTGCCTCGATTGGAAAATAGCTTCAGTTAATCCATTTTCCTCACACTGAATTTTGCCATCTGAGATGCTGTTGGAGGAAAAGAAGATGATCAACAGCAAATCTCTTCTGCTGCAGTTGAGTCCTGCCCACTTTGCCCGGCAGAAAGGTAACATTTTTAAATAGTTCAGCAAAAGAACATTTTTCACACTATCAGGATGGGATAAAAAGGAAATGACCTTTTTATTTATTTAAAGTAGCTCAGACCTGGTCCATAGCCGTGGAAATCAATGAAAAGACTCCAGGTGTTATGGAAGGGTTTAGGTTCAGTCAACCAGTGAGCAATAAATTTGTCACACAAATGTTTTGTTGGTCGTGTGCTGCACTTTGGGACTGCAGTTTCCTTTTCCTTTTTCTTTTCCTTTTTCCTTTTTCTTTTCCCTTTTCCTTTTCCTTTTCCCTTTCCTTTATTTTTGTTACTACCTCAGCTTGGATTCCTGTACTCATCCTTTGTCCCTTTTTGCTGTCCTTTTTTTGTGTTTTTCAAGGGCAGACTCTATTTCATTCTCACCCCTCTTATTTTCAGGTTACTGAAATGAAAAAAAAAAAAAGTTCCAGTCTTCAGCAAAGGCCTTGCAAATTTCCTGAGTATATTCACTTTCCAAAGTTTTCTAGGAATTTCCACCCACTCTTGGCCATCCTGTGCGCTTGGTTGTGGCTCAAAGATGTAAAAATTAGTTTTTTTCTGAGATGTTCAAAAACTGTCCTGGACTCGGTTCAGGCATTTCCTTCTACCAGGAATAATTAGGGGAAAAACAAGTGAAACAAACACGAGGTTACAGAGGGCCAACATTATAACCAAATAAGCCGTTCGTGTTGCTTTTTTAACAATCGCCCTTCTGCTTATTTGTCACAGCATCACATCAATCCCTGAGGCTTCTGCCAAGAACCCAGCCTCTTATTTAAGTTTAATGTGTGTTATCATTTGAGCTTGGCTAAGAGTGATTCTTACATAATTATGAGCCAAATAACTTTTATTTTGACTTTTTCTTTTTTTTTTATCATTATTTAGAGATGCCCCGGGCCGTGTAGCACGTCCCTGTGAAAATGTGGCAGCCACCAAAGTAAATGACTAAAATGACTAAAATGACTGTGCTTTGCATAATGCCAGCAGTCAAAGCCCTTAAAAGCTCAGTAATACAAAACATTAATGGCTGGACTTTTTCAGGCATCCCGGCTCCTTTAGCAGCTGTAACATTGTTTGCTTCTGTTCACACTAAATTAGATATGCAGTAAGCAGGGGTAAGAGACAGATTTGGAGAATACTGAAAAGGCCTGGAAGAGATTATTCACAACAGCAATTAGGGATGGCTGAAACTTGGGGCATTTTTGTGCTTTGTAAACAGAATATTTTGGGTTTTGGTTTTTTTTTTCCCCAGAAGTTAATTCAGGCCAAGCACTTTATTTCAGACTGCTGGTGTTGTTCCCAACTCACAGCCAGAGGAGTTCTCCTGCCATTCCAGGCAGTGGTAATCTGTGTTTTGGGAAGGATTGATGACTGGCAGGGCCTGATCTACACCACCAATCCCCTCCTGCCCTGGCCGTGGTGGTTTGTGTTTTCCTGCCCTCAGTTTGGCAAAATCCCCCTTGGTTTCATCAGGCTCCACTCTGGTGATGTTTTGGGTTTTCTAACTCAGCTCCAGTGGGTTCATCTCGTGCTGTTGGGACATTTTGTCTGCAGAATTGTTGATGTGTGCATGGTGGTGGCAGCCTCTGTGAACAGCCCTGCTTTAGGCACAGAACTGTGGCTGCTTTGCAAGTTTTCTGGACTAAATCTCCAAAAATTCCTGAAATACCTCCATGGGATTTTCTTTTACCATAAAGGAACAGCCTGAGCCAGCAAGTTCACCTGGAATCAGGGACAGAATCTAATCTTTTCTGTTTCTCAGCCCTGCGTTATATTTATTAAATCTCTTCCTGAGATGTGACAGAAGTTGAGGGCTGGGTTCTCATTGACACAAACCCCAACCATTCTCAGGGGTAATTAGGGAGGCTGAAGTCAGAGAGGCCACGGTGACTTGCAGGATCAGGTCCTGACTCCTTCCTTAAAACCCTCTGTTGCATTTGATATGGATTGGCTGGCTAAACTCGGTGCTACTTAACTCAAAAATGGGGAGTTGTCACCCTGGGCTTTCTTTTTTTTTTTTGCCTCCTTTTGTTTTGAAAGCAGTTGAAGGAGCGGCGTGAGTGTATAATGGTGTGATAAATCACTCAATTTACATTTGGCAGAATAAAATTAGCATTGCCATTACTTCATAACAGGCCATGGCTATGACTATGGAATTGATTTCAGAGTCAGGCTGATCCATTACAATTTTGTTAATATTGAATTTTAAATAGGATGATGAATTGCTAATCAATGAAGTTAAAGAAACAACTTAGGGGAAAAAAAAAAAAACAACTACTGTTTACTTTATAAATTGTGTGTCATTTACTGTGACACTTTCTTGGGCTTCCATATTAGGAGCTCCAGATTTGCAATATTCCAGCTGCATCAGGGCCATTTGTGCAATTCAGGGAACTGCCTTTGTTGGACCAAATGAGAAATTTTTCACTCATTTATATTCACTATAAACTTCCACCATTTTTGGTGCTGAAAAGATGGCCCGGTGCTGTCGTGCTGTTTCATAACCTAAATGAACTACTCTAAAAACAAATGGAAGGAAACTTTGCTCAGTTCCTTCCTTGTGCAAAATACCATTTGCTTCTCTTAGCTGTGTGTAGTTCTTGCTCTAACCCATGGATAGAGTTTAGATTTATGAATATATCCAAAACCTGAATCTTCTTCTTAGAGTAAAATCAGGCAAAGGTCCTGCTGAAGTTTATGAAGGTCAGACCTTCAATTTTTTTTTTTTTTTTCCATATAAATGTAGATAATATTCTTGTTTGGGGTAAAAAAATCCTGCAAGTACCTGGAAATCACATGAATTTTGGGAGGTGTGCCTAACTGTGAGGGAATTAATTCTACCCTGTGACTCCTTCTTTCTGCTGGATGTATTTTTTTGGGTGTGGGGATGTTTTTTTCTGCAGTTGAACTGAGGCAGATACAAAGACAGGCAGATTCACTGCCACATATCCCCCTTTCCTGGTGTCTAACAAAGAGCCTTCCAGTCCCTTTAATGAGAGCTCGGAGTAGTAGATCATCTGCCCTTTAAACCTCAAAAGATGACCAGGCAACCCTTCTAAATTATTTTTTTCTGTCAGGAAGGTGTGGAGCAGTGCTTGAGGAGCAGTGGGTGAAATAACTCATCCTTGGCACACAGGATGTCAGGATCAATAGATACAACATCTTCTGTGACTGGGAGCTGTAAACAGAGAAATAAATACTTCTTGTGCAGTTTGAATCTATCCATTTGTCATTGTTTCTACTTTTCCTCCACCACCTGTAGAAGTGCAAAACCTCAGTGTAACCAATTAAATCGGGGCTGTGCTAACAAACCTCTCCCTTTGGGTTGCTCTCCGGTAGAAGTTGCTTCTTTATTCAAAAAACCCAAAAAAACCCAATAAATTATTGCAGGAGAGTCGAGCATAAATTTCAGCATGATGAAAGCACGGGAACATCAGGAGAGATAATTCTTTAGGATTTTATTTAGAGCTACAGAAATTCTGCTGTCCCGGCCCATCCAAGTCACGCCCGGTGCCACGCGTGTCACATTTCTGTGCTCCTCACCACAGAAAATCCCGACCTTCAGCATCACAGGGATTATCAGATTATTAAAAGAGTTCTTTAGCAGCAGATCCATGAATTCAGCCCGGGCTTTTGGATCATTCTAACTCCGCAAAGACTTCCCAGTGAAACTCCCTGCTGCACCTTTGTCACGCAGGGTAAGAGATGAGCGGGGCTTTTGTGCGGTTTTCTCACAATGTTCAGTCCCTGCTTTCTGCTCAGGTTTTAATTAGCAGATGTTTACAAGGGTGTTAATGACAGGGGAGGGGGGGATGGCTTCAAGCTGAAAGGGAGCCACAGGAACAGAAAATTGATATCTGTCCCATCTCTGGAAGAGTCCAAGGCCAGGTTGGACCAGGCTTGGAGCAGCCTGGGATAGTGGAAGGTGTCTTTGCCTGGAACAGGGCAGTTGGAATTAGGTGGTCTTTGAAGTTCCTTCCAGCCCTAACCACTCCATGATTCTATAATTCTATATTTGGGAAGGAAAGGATCAACAGATTTGGATTTGCTGTTCCCAGAAATTGGTAGTTTTGCCTTTTTCTGACTCTTTTCCAGCAGTTGCTCTCTGCACACAGAGCACTCGCAGCTCTCTAACGTTGTGCCGTGGAGGAATTGGCTGAAGATGCACCCAAAAAAGTGCACTTGAAATTCCTTTTTATTGTGCAACGTGGAGTGGGAGATCTGCTGAGGAAAGGGGATTTATGAACCTTTGCTCCCCGAGGTGCAGACCTGCAGGATGAGCCTGTTTTCAGTGGTATTTAGGGACTTGCATTGCTGGTCCTGCACCTGAAGAGAAAATAGATACAGAAATGGGAGCTACGGGTAGGAAAATGACTTCCAACCTTCTTCTGAGAGAGATGTTTTAGGAACGTTTCCTTACAAAGTACAGATTGTGTACACAGAAAATTGACCATTCATTTTTGCTAAATATATCACCTGAAAACACGATGCCTACACGAAGGGAGCAGAGGATTATGGATAGAGACACTTTTTACTCCGCTTTGAGGAAATAATTCTTTCATTTGCTAAGTGTTTCTTCGCCGTAGTAAAGATGTCCAGCGCTACTGAACCGCAGTGAATTATACCAGGAATTTCATAAACCGTAGCTGTTGTCAAACTCTCTCGTTTGTACGAGTTGTACCACTCAATATTTTTCCCATTGATTGCAGCAGTATTTCAGACGAGTCCCCGGGGAAATAGAGCAACTTCCTTTTGTTCGGGAAGTCATCAAAACCAGGCGGCTTATGATCTTTATCAGCAAAAATTATTTGCATTTCTTTTGCTGCAGCCCCAGAGAGAGGGAAGGGGGGACGGAGAATGGAACAGAAGAGGAGTGGAGGTGCTTGGCAGAGGTTCCAAAGCGGAGCCTGAGGTGTATTTATGGTTATAATTTTGCACAGATCACTTGGTGCTCCAACACCGTGCTACCCATCACAACATAAATCACACTTTAATTTTAACCTTTGCAATTCATCAATAGTTTCAATATCAAGTATAATTCGGCGCTGACACTATTGGTTTACAGGTAAGTGGAATAAGAATGGAGGAGACTCAGTAATGGATTAGCTGGCCTGTCAACAGAGGCAGAAAGATTCATGTTGTCTTCTCTATGTTTCTATCACATGCACAAAGCTATAAATAACGGCAACAGCTAATCAGACACAAGAAAGATATATGCTGTCATTGAAAATCAGTTATTTCTACCATCTCAGCTCTAAAAGTTTAACCACTGAAAAGGAATCCATTTAATGAAACAGCATTTTGCTCCTTGTTCTGCAAGACGTATATTTGTAAAGGCTTTTTCTTTTAAAGATTTAAAAGAATTATTTCCTTTGGACATGGTGTAGTAGTTCTGCTTCTGAATAAGTGCTTATACAACTTCAGGAAACTAGAGATGTTTAGGCAAAAAAAAATTGGCCAAGCAATTATATTTTTTTTTCATCGAAAATGATAACACTGAAATTTTTTTTTTTTGTTTTTTTTTTTGTTTTTTTTTTTTTTACAAAATTTAAAATCCAAAGTTTGTCTTCTGTGGGGTTTCTTAGTCTAAACTCTTCACTCTGATACTGGAATTTGGAAAAGTGTCTGACCCCTGAGAGTTCCAAGTTTGCAACATCTCTCTGAGTACTTTCCTCCACTCTTAACTCAGGAATTCAATGGGATGAACAGGGCACTAAATCTGCTTTTTGGTGGTGATGGTGGTGATGGAGCACAGCCCTGCAGAGGCTGATGAAACAGATATTTTGTAGTTATTAAAAATGTAACCACAGGTAACCTGATTTAACCCCAAAGTCAGCCCTGCTCTATGAGACAGAGTGGATCAGATGACCTGCAAAGGTCCTTTCCTAAATGATTCTGTGTGGTGATCTGTGGTGAAAAGTTCCGTATTATCTCCTACTTTTTCCTCTCCATTTACCCTAAACCTGTGGGGTTTTTTAAATCACAGCCAAAGAAAGCACAAATGCCCTTGAAGGCTGTGCTGGGGATGAAAAGTCCTCAATGCTCAGAGTTTAATTCTTGCTTGCCCTCATTCATTCTGCTGAATGAATTATTTCCATCAGACTGAATTCCCATGTAGAATTACTCATTCAGTGCTCATAACAGTCTCCCTGGTGCTAAATTTCATACCCAGGATATTGACATGTGCATTCTGTTCAGTTTATGGTTGGTGGTGTAACATCAATGCGCTGGAATGGAAATGGCTCTGACAAATGGGGTGTCTGTGAGGGAGCCTCCTTCCCTCTCCTTCCTCCTCCCAGGGATTCCACTGATGCCTTAAGTTTGAGCTTCCATGTATTTCAGGTTCTGTGCTGCCCAGGGGTGCAGCTCTGAGCTCACAGTCAGTGTCACTCAGCTCTGCACACAGCAGGGACACAAAACAAATCCTTTTCCTGCTGCACACCAAGGACAACTTTCAGGCCCAAAAGCACAAACAAGGGTGTCTGAAGGGAGGAAAAATGATGGGACTTCATAACCTGAAGCTGTAACTGGACAATTAAACCCCAAAATGCAAATGGGCCAAAACTTATAAAAATGTAAGACCTAGTGACTGTTTGTCCATTTTGGGTCCACCCTGGGTGTTGCCCTGGCCAGGCCCTGCCCTGCCCAAGGTGGATCCTGGAAGCCTTTTAATAAATCTCTACTTTATTTTCTGGCTCTGTCCAGTCTCTGTTCCAGGTCAGCCCTCCCAAGACATCACTGGGACAGGCTGAAACTCTTCAGCAGCACTGACACCCCTCCCTCGAAGAGTTTCAGGTATTTCAGGGAAATGGTTGGAAATGTTCCAGTGTTGAGTGTGGGATCCCCATCTGCACCGAGGAGATCTCAGAGCACTGGGAGGTGCAGGATGAGACAGAACCTCCCTCTGGTCAAAGGGGTGTGAACACTCCATGTAGTTCTGTTTTACCTGGTGTAGCTCCAGGGAGCTGTCGAGAAAGCTTTTATTTTATAGGAATCTAGTCTTGGTGAGAAGTTTGGGCTGTTGGGTTCTTCTGAGGGAGAAGTTGATGTCTTGGGTTTGGGATTTTTGGATTATATTTCAACGTATATTTAAGTGATGGATTTGGACTGCTCTAAAAAAAAGTTACTTTTTAGGAAATTCAGTCTCCTGAAAGTGCTTAGGTGTGTATGGAGTACATTATAGCTCTAAGGGTGTGTATTGGATGAAGAAAGTGCAAGGAATCCTTTAAAGACCTCCTACTCTTGTAGGATATCACATGCAATTTGTCATATATTGCACATTTTCATTTAATCAAAATTTCCTTCCTTCCTTCCTTCCTTCCTTCCTTCCTTCCTTCCTTCCATCCATCCATCCATCCATCCATCCATCCATCCATCCAGGGTTAACATCTCTTCTCTCCTTTGGACCCATGGAGAACATCCCTTCCTCCCATCCTTTGNCCTCCCTCCCTTCATCCCTTCATCCCTTCCTCTCTCCCTTCCTCTCTCCCTTCCTCTAAAATTAATCCAGTCCTAGATGTGCATAAATGTAGCAAAAAACAGTCAAGTTAAATCAAAAATCAGTCTCCTATATGAGGATTATACTTAAAATTTGGGACTCTGAATCCAGAGAACTGAAAAAGACGTGCTGTCAACCTGGCCTTTGCATTTTCCAGTGGTTTGTGTCATGTCACTGAATTAGCCCAGATGTTTCCTTCTTTTTCTCGTGAAAAACTTATTCTGAGGAGTTCTGTGTGACATTCCTGGTCCAAAGTGAGGCATAATTCTGAAGGCAAACTCTTGCAGTGTCATCGCCAATGATCATAACATCAGATGGCAACGTGGAGCAAAAAGGAGTCTGGATTCAGACGTAACTCCAGGTGAAATGACCTGCTATCAAATACTCCTGCCTCATTCTGGGGTTGGAGTGTAAAAATGCAAAATATGCAGCAACGATGGGTTTCTCAACCCCAGCTTTTTTTTTTTTTTTTCACATACAGGATGCACCCTACAGACCCTGCTGGCACCTGGAGGGAGGGGAAACCACAGGCAGAGGTCAGACTGTGAGGGTGGAATGGTGACAGGACCGAGTGCTCAGGCATGTAGAGCCTGCTGCCTCCTCGTCTTTACAGCAGCCAAATGTGACTGAAATGGACTTCCAGAAAGGGGCCTCAGATGTGATTTTTAACCTTCAGTGCTCTCTGGACAAATCACTGCTTATGACAGGCCTCATTACTGCTGGAAGCCTGGCCAGAAGCAGGAGGGGGGAAAGGAGAAGTGCTTTTTATCATTTCTTTGGAGAAACACTGCGCACTCGCCACGCGAGGCAGTAATTGTACATCACTTTTCTCTGACACCTTATGGAAAAGAGAAAAGGCATTAGAGACTCAGGTAAAGAGACTAATCTTGTTGAAACATTCCATTCAAGCTAACAGCTTGTGTTAGAGCAATACCATACTTTGTGCTCAGGGAAGCAGTTTAGTCCGTGACTGGTGTGCAAGAGTTGGACCGTGGAAATTGGAGTGCAGGACCTCC
Source organism: Sinosuthora webbiana (assembly GCA_013397395.1). Taxonomy (NCBI): domain Eukaryota; kingdom Metazoa; phylum Chordata; class Aves; order Passeriformes; family Sylviidae; genus Sinosuthora; species Sinosuthora webbiana. Next base: position 187,642 of record VXBN01014090.1, on the reverse strand, counting down.
TCCAGCACTTGGTGTTGTGATTCCCACTGAAGGTAATCAAGGATAACCTCATCCATATTCCCTAGTTAGGTACCACAGTGCTCAGTGGGATAGATCTCGGGCAGGGCTTACTGGTGAAACACAAATAAAATTGCATTTCAGGACCTGAATTTCAATGTGAAGTATTCTCTTAGCTAAAAAGAGATCAAAATGATCCCCAGAACGTATTCTGAATATTCATGGGCTGGTGGAGGTACTGCAGTGTGAGCAGTCTGCAGGGCTGGGACAGCTGTCAGTTCTGTTGTAAGGTGGTTTGTTGTTCAAAAACCCTTCACTAAAGGCAGGAAGAATGCTGATTGTTCTGGAAGGACTCCAGTGCCAGCCACTCCATATTGTTCAGCAGTGAGATTACCAACTCCTACACCTCCCTCTTTTGAAAAAGTCACTGAATTCATCTCTGCTTCAAAAGACCAGACCATAAATACCAGCGCCTTGGATCAAGTCAATGCATCACTTCCCTGTCGTGTCCCACAGCATCCAAAGGTTCTGTTGGAAATGGTTTTGATGGCAGTTTGAGCCTCTCAGCTCCAGGGAAGAGGTGTAGATCTTGTCAAGGCATTGAAAAGGAGGAGTAAGAAGGTGCTGAATGTACGGGGAAAGGATGGTTTATGTGTTCCATTATTCCTCCTCGACTTGCAAATTGCAGTTTTTTAATTGCTTCTCTTTGTTCTTTGGATCGCCATTGTTATCTGGAACTGTATTTGTTTTTGCCTTATCTCGAGATCAGCCCTCAAGAACACCTCAAGGATCCCTTTTTCCTTTCCACAGCCACGAGCCACCATTCCCTGGTCCTGTCAGGGTGTGTCTCTCCACAGGCTACAAAAGTGTCGCTGCCCCTGAGCAGTGACAGCAGATATTAACTCCAGTCAGGAAAATCCCGGTTGCTCTCAGTATTCCTTGGTTCATTTTCGTTACTGATGGCCATGGAAAGAACTGTGTGCTGAATTCAAATGGAAAAGGCTGCTGCCATGTTCCCCAGCACCTTATCAGCAATCACCACCCAGGCTTGTAAAACATTAAATCACTGGTGAAGGGTGGGAGATTAATAAGGGGTGTTTTAATCTTCTCTTCACTCACTGCAGCACAAACAACACGATGTACAAAGGTGAGGGAAGGGAGGAAACCAAAGGGGTTTTTTTCCCCCCTGAGCTGCTTGGTAAATCCATCACTCCCTGAAAAGGAACTTCAGCAGTGTCACTGATAGCCCAGAAGGGCCATGACAGATTCACATCAGCCACCTGCAGATTCCTGCTGGGATCCAGCTGCCAGGTGGATCAGTGTTTTCATGGGTTCCCCCTGCCAAGCACCCCAAGGCTCAGTCCCTGCAGCCTCCAAGGGGCTCCAGAGCGGGTCTGAGCAAGCTGAGAGCTCCCACAGCAGGATTAACACACAATTTCACCTCCTGCTCCATAGGAAATGTCTTTGGGCCTTCAATCAGCACAGCCAAAGCTCTGCAGATCAACACAAAGCTCTGCAAAGCGACACATTCAAAGCCCTGCTTGGGCTGTGGGAGAGTGGGGTCTAATTATTCCAAGTAGATAATTTCTAATATTTGATTTATAAGGAAGGCTTCTGGCTGTTCAAAAATCTGTTTAGGACCATCCTCCTGGTCGTTCCAGTGTCTGGTACTGGGAATTTTTAATTTGACTTCGGGAAGGAGAGCTTTGCTGCAGACTTGCTAGGAGATGAAGGGAATATTCATGCAGGGCAATGTTCATCCCAGAGCTGGTAAATGGATGCTAAGCACTGCCTGAAGCTGAGCTGAAACCCTCTGGCCCATCAGTTTGCTGGAGGCTTCACTAAAATTGCCATTTTTGCCCTGTTTCAGTCTCATAATTGCAGTGGTACCTTGTGTGTTCCAGGACTGACACTTCCACAGAGCTCTGCAGGAGCTGCCAGCAGAGCGGGGAGCTTTTCCCAGGCCTTTGAAAGTAGTAAAACTTCTTTGTCTGCTTCTCTCCATCTCCCATCCTTGGTTTTCTGTCTTCCCAGGGCTTCCCAGAGCAGACAATCACTGCCATTAAGACAAAGCACTCGCTTTTCCCGAGATGGTAGAGCTTGTACAGAGAGAAAAAAGGGAGAAAGGGAAAAGGAATGGAACATTTCTCTGCAAAGGGCACCTGTCTTTTACAGAGGATAAAGTGTTGCCAGATGAGCTTAACAACATTATTAATCAATCTGTGGAGACATCTTTCTTATTTTTTTCTTTTCCCTTTTGTGGGAAAAATCTTTAGAAGAAAACAATCCAGGCAGAGGAAGAGATGTAAACCTCTGCAGAAGCAGACAGGGGGTTGAATTTTCTCCTTGATAAGTCAGCCCTACTCTCTCCTGTAGAATTTCCTGAGGGAAAATATACTTTAAGTTTTTACTAAGATACAAGTTTGGAATGTTTGTAGTTTTTTCTTTTGTTTAACAGAAGCTGATTATTTCTTTGAGGGGCTCAACTCACTGTTGGAATAAAGTTTATATTTAATTGCCTGTTTGGTCCTGTCAGGATCCTTGATTGAAAAGCATCACCTTTATTGCAGGTGACGTCCACACATGGCAGCGTTTTCCATGAAAAACACTCAGGGAAGTGTCTGTGCTAACAATTTATTCCTTGCAGGGGTTTTCACTCAGCCATTGGGAATTTTCGAGTGCCTCTCTGTCAGAAATCAAGGCACAGAAAATTCTCAAACCTCGTGCATGCAGGCCCAAATACAGCAGAGAAATACAATGTTTGATTTGAGACCTTCGAAAAGGCTCCCAAATTTAGAGACCATGAGTAAGAATGTGAGTTTGTAGTTTAAGCAGAGGCATACCAAGCAAGGTAGTGAAAAGTCTTAAAGCTTTAAAGTTAAGATATAGAAGTAGTTATAAAGGTAATAAGAAGTTTTAAGGTGCAGTTCTGTAAGTTTGTGTGTCTTTAGGTGATTGGTCAAGAGAGTCCGCACTGCGGCAGAGGCGTGTAAGACAAATTAATTAGGGATTGGTGTGAAAGTAAAAACATTCTCTGTGGGAGTAGTTATTGGCTAATTAACCTTTAAAAGACCTTGTAATCTGTGATCTTGTGACCACTGTGACCACTGACCACAATCTCCTGGTGTATGTGGTAAAGACATTCTCACTCCTAGAGACTGAGGCCATAAATCGTGCTCTAAACATCTCCCAATGGTCCCATCTCTCTCAAAATCCCGACACCTATCACTGCATCAAAGCATCCCACAAACTGCAAAACTGAGGCTTTACTGATGCTTGGTTTAGACTGCCAGCAAAGCTGGGTGATTCACCCAGATTCCCCTGACAAACACTGCCCTTCTGTCTTAGTTTGGAACGACAGGTGTCTGCCAGGGAAAAGCCAGAGCTTCCCTCGGAGTGGAGAATGTAAACCCCCTCCCTCTGAATTATTATAATTTTGAAATTAAAGGGCTCTCAGGCAAAGACATGGGAATAGGAATAACAGTTCTTCACTAGGAATATTAAAAATAAAAATGTAGTAGTACAAAAAAAGCCAAAGAAGAAAAAAAAAAAAAAAAAACAAAAAACCCTGACAGAGTCAGAACACAGCCTGACACCGTGTTGGTCAGGGTGTTGGGAGCAGTCCTCCTGCAGTGACAGATGTGGTTCTGTAGGAGCAGAGATGATCCTGGAGAAGGGCCCAGTGGTGGTGAGATGGGTCTGGTCTCCCTCTGGGAATCCAGTGCACACAGGCTGTGCTGTTGTTCTGAACNAGGGTTAAAAACACTGCCCCACCTGGTTTTAACAGCTGCCCATTAACAGAAAGACACCTGCCCCCTTCCCTCCTGGAGTTAGAAGAGATAAAGGAAAAAACACCTTTTAATTTCTGTAATAGAATATATACTTTTGGTTACATTTTTCATTGCAACCCAAGACACCGTCCTGCACCATCACCAGGCTCCTTCACACACCTCCTCACCTGGCTGGAAAGTTCTGCAGCATGGACAGAAAATGCTTTCACCAGTGGGGGACTTTTCACTTTCTTCGTGCTGCATTAAGGAAAACTCCCACTGCTGCCAGGGGGTGGGGATGGAGGGAGGCAGGAGGATCCCACCCTTGATGGAGATAGATGGAGGATTTGCTGTCTTACAACAAAAGCAGCTGAAATACCTGAATAAACACAATGAAAAGTCAGAGTGGAAAATAAAACAGTACCAAAGTTTTCTTTAGAAATGGGGGAAAAGCCCTCATTCTGCAACAAAACCAAATAGACAGTCAAAGACTCAAGTAGCTTCAGAGAGTCAAAGACTTTTCCATGAGAGGTGGCTCTTCCACAGTCTTATTTTCTGCATCTCTAAAGTAGAAAATATGTCATTGAAAGAAAGGCAATGCCACTTAATTAAAAGAAAATAAGTATATAAATCCTTGTTGCCCAGGCAGTGGGTAAAAAATATGTGAAGTACATTGAAACCACTGAGTGAGGCTGTGAAGGAACATTTGTGCACTGCCAAAAGTGTTCATTTCCACTTAATCTGCTACTGAAATGTCCCAGAGAGGCAGTAAAAAAATCAAATTTTGTGGGTTTTTAATATCCATGGAGTTTATAAGTTTTAGCAAAATCCCCATGGACTCTTTATTCATTGCTTGTTGTTTTCTTTGACTGTATCTCTTTAGAAAGAGAGTTAATAACTAAATAGAAAGGGTCTTGTTGAGATAATCATTGAGAGGATGAATATGAAAATGGAGGTAATAAAGTGAGCACCTTTCTTCTCTGCTTATCATTATTAGGAGCTCTTTCAGAATGCTCCCAAAAATCTTTTTCCATATAATCCATAGATGGGCAATGAGGTTTATTTTCCAACTGTTTAAGAGGGAAGATAGAATCAGCCACTTGCAAATTTCCATATAAACCTATTTTTACATTTTGATTTTTTTTTTCCTCTCCCTTCATGAGCTGCTAGAGAATGAAAATGGCCTGGAAAATATCTGTGTTCCTTCTGGCACTGTTGCCATCAGAAATCCTTCACCAATTCCTGCTTCTCATCCTGTTTGTCACTGCCCTTGGTGACCAGAGAGCAAAGATTTCCCAAAAGAAAAGCAAAATCAATAGGAAGTTTATCTGATTCTCACTCTGATTCATTGCCTTCCCATCCTTCCTTCCAATCAGTGAAATTAATGGTTGAGAACCTGAACTAAAGGAAAACCAAACAAGTTTTGTCCTGGAAAAGCTACGAGGCAAATTGCTGGCAAAGGGCAGGGTGCACAGAAAAATCTGGAGAGTTCAGAACTTGGATTAAATCCAGGGGTTTGTGACTGAAAGCAGATAAATGCAAGGCATTTCTCTCAAGGGGCAGGGGAAAAAAAAGGAATAACGAGCAGAAATAAAATACAGGAGAGCAGGACGGAGGGCAGAAATGCAGAAAAGATTCCGAGAGGGACAGCGGGTAACAAATTAAACATAAGTGAAATGTGAGGCCATTAGGGGAAAATGCCAGAGCTATTTGGGAGTGCATTCCTCAGGAGCAGAGAAAAGGGAAAATGCCCATTCCCAAAGCCTGGCTGTGACTGGAACCAGCCTCTTGTGTTCACTGGGGGGAAAACCAGCAGGAATTACTGGTGGCCAGCCAAGGGGCACCTGCCTGATGGGGAAAAGACCCCAGGCTTTTCCAGCGATCTGTGATGGGCAGAAGGGAGTTAAAAGGATGCTGTGATACCAGGGAGAGTTTGGAGAGGGAAGATTCACTCAGCACCTGGCCAGGACTATGACAAAAGCCTGTTCTGTGCTGTCGTGGCAGTAAGTGACTCTTAAATTCGAGGGGCAAAGGAACATTGCTCTCCTCGCAGAGGAAGAGTTGTGTCCTCAAAAGAATCCCCAGAAATTCAAGAAGGAGCTGAAGATCGGTTCAGATAGGTGAGATTTCCCACACTGCCCCGAATTTTCTCTCCTCCTCCGCAATCCACGGCAGTTCTCAGCACCGTTTTTGTACCCAGGGAAGATCTGGAATCAACTTTGTGTCAATCAGCAATCCAAAAGGGAGGTTTCATTTTTGGTGTGAATCCTGTCCTGTTTTGGGAGATTTCAAGTCAGGGAAGTGGAAGATAATTTTAGGGCTTTTGAAAAGTCCTTGGTGTGCATCAGAGATGATTCAGTCTGTCAGATAGCTCCAAAAAAACCTGCACTATTTCTGGCACCTCAGATTATTTTCTATTAATATTTTCACCCCAAATGCTTCAAAAATATTTCGTGACTTGTTAATGGATGTCAGCAAGATTAATTGATGCAGAGACCAATTAGTGCAAGTTAAAAAGTAACATAAAGTCCCTGACTTAAATTATTCTTTAAAATTTTGCTGTTTTATTCTGTACTAAGTTTGCTAGAAACTTTCTTGCTGCCCTCAGGCACTTAGAAAAAGGAACCTCATATCCGCTAAAATATTTTAATTTAAAATCAATCTGATGTCCAAACTCTTCTTACATTTCCATGGTTTTTGAGATCAGCCTCTTTTCCCTTTACTTCTCCTCACCTCATCATCATTCCAAAAATTCAAGGTGCAAGAGTTGGAGAAAAAAAATTAAGGGAATAAAATCTGTCAGTGAAAGGTGAACAGTCTTAAATATCCCAGTCATATTGGAAGTCACCTCCTAGGCAAGCTACAATAATTTTATTAATTAACACTTGTAATTTTTTTAAAGACATCCCACTGATAGGATCAGGTAGTGACTCCACTTGGCTCAGATATCTCAATATATTCCCGGCTGCAGGTTTATAATTATGCTGGAAAATGCAATAACATTCTGGTGCATGATAGATTATGCTGTTCCGTGTTGGAAATTCAATATTCTTCAATAGCACTCATTTTTTACAGCCCTTTGCGAGGGGAGAGGGTGATGAAACCAACAATCCCCTGCTCTTCTCAGCCTTCTTAATTCTTAATGCTCGAGGCAAAGGAGTTTTAAAATTACCTTGTAGATGCTTTCTAAAATCCTCTCTCACATTTGTTTTCCGCTCGAATCGTACTTTTATTACTGTGAAATAAATAAATACATTCACATTATGCATATGACTCCCCGATTTCCTTTGAAGTGTTTCTTACAGGCAAAAAAGGCTTTGATAGGGGATGTCTAAATGTTTACAGATTTTTCACCAGAGCTACTCCGGGCTGTTATCATATTGTCTCATACTCTGGGCTGTTATCACATTATTGTCTCATACTGCTGGGTTTGTTTGGGTTTTTATTTTGGTTTGTTTAATAAATATTCATTCATGGGATCACAGAATGGTTTGGTTTTGAAGGGACTTTAAAGTCCCTCTTATTCCACCCCTGCCATGGGCAGGGACATCTTCCACTGGACCAGGTTACTCCAAGCCCTGTCCAATTCTTGATGATTTCTTTTTGGGATGTGAAACAACACTTCTTTACCAGAGCAGTTAATTAGTTTATTCTTCAACCTGAAGAACGGTGATATAATAAATCATTGAAACAGGTTTAGTGCATCTGTGACTTGGTGCACACAGCAGTGGAGAAAAATCTCTTAAAAATCCTGGCTGTTCTTCTGGCCAGGGCCTAATTTCACTCTTCATCCACTTGCTGACCCAGTCCATAAATTCCTTGAATTATTCAGTGTCCAAGGTGAGGCTGGATGTGGCTTGCAACAACCTGGGACAGTGGAAGGTGTCCCCATGGCAGGGGTGGCACTGGATGAGCTTTAAAGTACCTTCCCAAACCTTCCTAACCCAAACCATTCCGGTTTTCTCTGAATTGTTTTCCAGGAGCTGTTCCTCCTCTGGAATTCCTACCCAGGTGAAACTGGGAGGGTTTACACACCAAAAACGCACAGCAGAGCTGCTGTGAGAACAAGAAAAGGGCAGGAAAGGGATCCAGGCAGGGGAGTTTGGATCTGCAGCATCTCCTGAGAAAGGGGGAGAGCTCTGCCTGAACCAAACTCCAGATTTGTGCCACCACCGCCTGGGCAGCTCCAGGCAGTCTCGGATTATCTCCCCACTGCACCGTGGGAGGCTTTGCAGTGATTTTTATTATCTTTTCCCCCGGGGTTTCCGTTGGGTTTGATGGGGATTAAATCAGCTCCTTGCTGCTTCCCTTTGTGTGTCGAGTCAGGATCAGGCTGGGCTCGGTTACACCCCACTGGCTCCATGCACACCCTTCACTCCACATCTTCCTGATCATGGAGCTCCTCTTAGACACTCAGTTTTAAATGGAAATAAATAATAACCCCTCAGCTGTCCCTTTTTCTCATTAATATTTGTTCTGATGCAGGAGGTGTTTGCTCCATAAAGACAGCTGACATTTAAAATTCAATCAATTCTAATCTCGCTTCAGATTTTGCTCTAACAGAACCGAGCAGGAGCAGTGTGGAATGGTTAAATTATGGAACAATTAGGAATAATAGCTGCTTTAGGTCATAATATTGTTAAATAAAATTAAGCTTTGAATTAATTGTTTCAGATGTTTCGAACTGACAGCTGTTTCAAGTCTGATTTCAACAGGTTTTCAGCTCAAATTTTACCCATTAAGAGTGGAGATTTTTCACACATGAAGAACAGCTGGTTTTATCTGAGTATTTTAGCTGTGATTCACTGGATTTTTTTGCACTTTTTAAAGAAAAAAAAATTATTCTGACTGAACAAGTAAGGAAGACCCAGCAGAATGTCAAATACATAACAGTAAAAGTATGTGACAGGAAGTGAGAATCACTTAAATTAAGAAATAAACTAAATTATTGTAATGCAATTGCATTAGAAAATTAATTTAGAAACAAAGCCTCAATGCCTGATTGTTACATTTTGAAAATGTGAAATTTGTGAATAGCAGGGAACTGCTCCAGATTATTTTGTGTATCTGAGCCAGGATCCCCTGGAAGAGAAACTCTGAGAGAAACTGGGATTTCTTTCCCCTTTTTTTCCATAGCCAGGACACAAAAAGCGAGCAGGGTGTTTTATTAAATGCTGCATCTTTAGAAAAAAAAGTGCTCGTGCAGTGAAACCATGCTGACTGCTTTCTCAGCCATCTCTTGGGAGCAAAGAAATAAGAGAAGGAGATAAGAACATTAAATTGAATGAGTCCTGTAGTTAAAGGTTCTGTAAACTCCCTTACTTTACAGGTTGTTACGAGCTCCAGAGACTGTTACCGCCCGGGTCAAGGCAAGACAGCTTTTACTGGAAATCATTTGTTTGCCTTCCCACAAAATTGCTTATTCCTTCCCCAAAAATATTCTCATTTCTTCCCCAAATGTCGATAAACTTTTTCGAGTTGTTGATTTCTTTTTTAATTCTTTTTTTTTTGATTACCAATTCAATGCAATTTTTATCGTTTTCCCCTCCTCCCTAGCAAAGCTCACTTTTACCAGTTTGCCAGAAGAGTTAAGATTTTTTTTTTCCCTCTTTTTTTTTAGTACTTTCTCTTCTATGCTTCTTCTAGAGCTGATAAACCTGAAGTGAGGTAGAAAAACCAAGCTCAGTCACAATTTGAACTCAGGGTATTTATCACGATAAACCAAGATAATAATGATGATGATGATGATGATGATAATGAAGGAGAAGAGGAAGAGGAAGAGGAAGAAGAAGAAGAAGAAGAAAGAGAAGAAGAAGAAAGAGAAGAAGAAGAAAGAGAAGAAGAAGAAAGAGAAGAAGAAGAAAGAGAAGAAGAAGAAAGAGAAGAAGAAGAAAGAGAAGAAGAAGAAAGAGAAGAAGAAGAAAGAGAAGAAGAAGAAAGAGAAGAAGAAGAAAGAGAAGAAGAAGAAGAAGGAGGAAAAGAAATAAAAAGTAATAAAAATAATAACAATAACAATAAAAGTAATAATAATAATAATAATTTAATTTGGCAGCCCCTTTGGCTTACACTGTAGGGACGTTTCCATAGCACTGAATATAATCCCAATGAAGTCCTGCTGGAGCTCTTGGAATGTATCACAATAACACTGGGAAAATGTCGATGAACTGAAAGTGTTTCACAACCAATACAATTATGATTTTAGCAGTCAGTCTCCCCAGTTTAAAACCCTGAGCATCAACCTCTCTGGGAGATGCTGAAGGCCTTTTGAAGCCTCTCCCTGTGACCTTGGAAGAGCAATCCTGTGCTTCTGCACCTCCAGGATTCCTGGGGACTCTCAGAAGCCTTTCCGAGGGCAGGTCTGGCTGCTGGCACAAATAAATCACTGCCACCGGCTGGCAGGGGTGTGTGACCTCCTCAGGCCGTGCCACAGCAGGTGGCACCTGCAGGAAAAGCTCTTCAGGTGGAAAATTGCATTAATGAGGGGAAGGGGAGGGGGAGAGAACAAAGTTTGCATAATTACACCGAGGGAGAATGAGCAGCTCCTCGGGGTGAGAGGCAGGATTTGGGTTTGAGCCAAACTGCAGCCCAGGAAGGAGCTGTGGTGCTCCGAGGAGTTGTGTCTCCTCTCAGGAAGGTCATCCCTCATTTCTTTAGTGTCCTTTTGCAGCCCTGCCCGAGGAGGATGGGCAAACACACACATCCAGCTGCAGTGGGATGCAGCAGCTGGAAAAGCTGCCCCAGGTTGGTGGGGCTCCCTCCTCCCTCCCTGTAGCCCTGGTTCTGTGCCTGAGGTGTTTTGGTTTTCTGAAATTCTTTTCCCAGGAAATTTTCTGTAAACAGGAGAAATGTTTTTGTAACTGTAACTTTGTTATCCATTCCTTTTCCTAGGAGGGACTTCTCCTTGATGTCCCTCTGCTCTGACCAATGTGAGTGAAGAGGTTTGGCCTTTGTTTTCACCAATCAAATTGGTCTGTGTAAAATAGTATATTAAAAAAAAAACACATCCCAAAAATAAAAAAGTCATTTTCAGCCTTCTGAAGCTCAGAGTCTGTATCGTTGTGGTGTAAAACAACCTCCCCATCCTTGTGTAACTCATGGAGAAACCTCTGGGAGCAAGGCTGTGATTGAGATGGAGAGATTGAAATTGAAGGATCCTTTTACAAGGGAAAGAGGTATTAAAACAAAAATGTAAAATGGCCATAGGGTTACCATTCTGCAGCTTTTTGTCTTCCCTCCTGAAACAGCTCGACTGGCTGATGTTCCTTGCCTGCTTTTCCCAAATCTGAGTATTTATTTCTTAATAAATACAAATTTGCATCTGCCTCTCAATAGATCTGGAGCATTTCCTCTTACACACACTCACTAAGTGAGGGACTCTCACCATTTTTAGGATGAGGGAAAGGCTTGTCTTCCCTGTAATAAATCATATGCAGGCTCCAGGCAGACACTAAAATATGTGCAAGGCATTGGACATGTCTTGTCCAATTTGTGTTAAAATTTAGAGACAAAAGCTACCTGGGCAGAGCCTGCACTGGGCCAGGCTTTGGATGGACTTTTTAAAGCCTTGCTGGAAGCAGGATTTAACAGAGCACAGATTCCTCATAAAGTATTGATCTCACATCTTTGTGACTCGGAGTTTTACTATCTTTAATCAGCCTAAAGCCCACGTAGTTATTTTTCTCCTCTGATTTGACAAGCAGGCTGGCATTAAGGGAGAAGTGTTATTAATACTGCCAGATGAGCTGAGTGCTCCGCACGCCATTGGAGGGAAAGGTGGCCGGAAAAAATGAAAAGGTGAAATTATGGGAACTGCGAGTGCAGTTTATTGTGATGGCTGCAGCAAAGAAAATCCGGGGAGCAGCTGAAATTGTTCACAGTGTGTATTATCCAGAAACAAATCTCAGGCACTCAAGCTGCTGCCACTTGCACAGAACAGGTGATAAAGTGAAATATGAAGAGCCACAGAGCCATCAGCCTCCTGTCCAAAGCCCAGAACGTGGCTTTCACCAAAGCAAATGGCCCAATATATTAATGGGGTTTAGTCAGCCAAAGGAACCAGTGGACTTTCAGTCAGGTTCTCCAGTCACTTTTATGTGAGGAGTGAAATAGTGTTTTCAAAAGTTGGAAAGAGACATATCTTGGCAATCCCTGGGAACGGCTTCTCTGCTAAGCTGGGCTGTGATTTATATGAATTAGTATCAGTCTGGCTGGGCTGTGAAATTAAATACTTCTAGTCCCAATATGTTCAGGTAACTTTTATTCTTAATTTTCCTTTGATAGGTGTAGTGAGTACATTTAAAAGTGGAGCAGTCACTCGAATTTTTCACAGAAAATACAACTATGGATTTTTCTCTCCCTTTTAGTCCTTGGTGCTTTTTTTTCTCTCCTTTTTTATGTAATAAAAGCTGTCTTGTTCCTCTCTCCATCAAACCTGCTGTAGACCTGCCTTCCTGAGGAACTGGGCAGTCCTGCTCTTCCACTTGTGAGTATTCCAAGATTCTTGTAGGGGGAAAAATTTCAACTGATACATATTTAATAACAACCTCCATAGAGTCAGTTTATCGTGTCTGGATGTTTTGGGAGGGTTTGGGGGTTTTTTTTCTTTTTTTTTTATATGTATCTTTTTGTTATTTTGTTTGGTTTGAAGTGGGGGTTTAGGAGGGAACTCAGTGAAGAAACAACTGACACTATTAAGAAATAATGAGCTTTCTACGAGGATAAAATGGGGCATCTTTTAATAGTCATTTTTTAATAGTTTAATAGTCTCATCATGTACCAACCCACTACTGTAGATTTCTCAGAGCAAGGAAATAAAACTGAAATTGTGTCTCTGTACCACATTGCAGAGACCCAGAGCTGCGGCGCAGGGGTTCTGTCCAACAGCAGGACATGATTTAAGAGCTGGAATGTTTTAGAAGTGAGGAGGATGAATTTTGTGTTAGTGGGGGATATATCAGCGTGTTTATCATTAGCTCTGACTCTCACTGGCATATCCATAACTTTTGTGACTAAAAGAGAAAGCAGCAGTAAAACCACATGGGTCTGGCACTGAGATAATCTGAGACAAAACAATTAGAGAGCAGCACCCCTCCAGCACTTCACAGAATTATTGTTTCAATGTCAATATTGTCAAACAAATGCCACATCAATGTCACATCGCTCCAGGCGATGAACTCTGACGTTCTGAGATATTCCAATTTTCCAAACCTGGAGTGGAAACTTCCCAAGTCTTGGAAGGAATGATCTCCCTTTCGTGGAAGAGCAGTCACCAAGCTCAGGTTGTATCTTTAATTTATATTTTATTTCAATTGTGGATGCAGTTTTCCATGTAGGTTTTCGGGTAGTGTTTTCAAAGCCAGACATCACTGTAGATGGTTTGGGGTTTATCACCTTTTAAATTAAACTTTGTGCATGAATCAGGACAGCTGGGGAAGAATCACCTCGAGCTGAATCTAACCCAAAAGCTCCACTTCAATCCTTTTGCTGATTTGGGTGACAAAATGCAGGGCACAAAGGAAGTGCAAGAAGCCAGTGGTTTGTCCTCTTGGCCCATGGCAGGATCAGCTTTCCTGAGATATTTCTGAGGAATTTTTGTCGAATCTCAGTCCCTGAACACTTACATTGGGATTTTACAGAGGAGAGGCTCCTCCAGCACCTCCCTTAGATACAAATAAATAAAGAGCTGCTGAGATTAGCAAAAATCTCCTGGCTTCACATCAGTCCCAGAGCTGACCTTTCAGGGATGCACAAGACACCCAGAAATGCAGGTGGCATTGCAATATTCCCAATATAAACCTCAAAACACGTTTTCTATAAATACCCCCAGTCACCAGGAGTATTTCCACTCATTTTTTTGCAGTCCTGGAGATCTGTGCAACATATTAGTGAAGAAAAAATGACTGATGGGTGCGTTTTCCATCCATCTGAAACGCAAGAGAAGCTTTTTATATGGTGAAGCCACTGATGCCAACAGGGTGCAGAGGAGTGGAGGTCACCTCATGAATCACTGCTGGCCCTTCCTCCAAGGGTTTGGCAGCCTTGGAAGGTTTCCTGGCAGAAATTGTGCTCTTTTTTTGTGATCTCTCAGTGCTGGGGAACATAAATAATCGTGTGTCAGGCTCCCCCTCAGAGCCCACCACTGTTTGGACACCGTGGAAGAGCACAATTTATAAGGATCCATCAGCTCTGGTTGGGCACACGAGTGTGTATTAAACTCCCATTTCTGTGTCTGCTCAATTTGCCAGCTCCGGGCTGGAGTGAGGGGCCTGTGAGGAAGGCCCTGGAAGAGCTGTCTGGTAAATAGGATAATTTGTTACCCGGCAGAGAGAAGGGGAGAGGGAGGTTTATGGTGCAGGCTTCTATCAATAAGTGCTTGGGTTTCAATCACAAGTGCATCGCTTTTTTATTTCTCCACATAAAGTGATAATGAAGAATGATGACCTCATGTCTAGACCTAAGCTTTTAACTTTGTTGCAGCTCTGGGGGCTTTAATGTTTTTTCAAAAAGCAATCAATCAAGTGCCAAAACCTGTCTGGCTAATTGCCTCTGAGACTTTCCAAGACTCTCCACTCTTTTCTCCCAGAAATGTAGTATTTATAAATTGCTTTGTGGAAGCACAAACCAGGTTATGGCCTCTTCTCCTCTCCACCTCGTTTTGCTTCTGCTCTGTGCTTAATGGAAGTGCAAATGTTGTGAATCTCAGCTGCTGACAGTGTTTCTGTCTGGGATCACCATCCCTGCTTCCTCCTGGGAAAAAAACCCATATTTATCTCATGAGATGAGAGTATCTCAGTTGTGAGAATTTGGGGGGAGGGAACTTAAGAAATGCACCTGATGAACACCCAAAGGTTTGGTGTCACCCAGACCCAATGAAATGCATAGAAAAAAAGGGGTTATTTGACTAAATTTGAAATTCCTTTTCACTCTTTATTAACCCGGAGGTATTTCAAACAGAACAATATATAATCAAGGTTAGACAAAGGAGGGGGAAAAAAGGAAAAAAAAAGCAGAAATGGATTTCTGGAAGTCTGGAAGTTCAAGTTTCCTGCTTCAGGCAGGGCAAACCTCAGTCCTAGAGTGGGGACATCAAGGCTTTCTTTGCCAATCCATTCCAATTCTCAGTCACTGCCCCAGTGAAGAGATTTTTCCTTCTCTCTCTACCTGCTCAGTATCTCTCTGCAACTGGGCAGCGCAGACCAGCAGTGCAAAGTTCTCAGTGAGAGGTAAAAGTAAGCTAAACAAGATGCTGGGTTTCATCCAGGTACTTGAATTGTTCTTTTTTTTTTCCTTCTTTCTCTAATATTTTTAAACACTTTTACATCAGGGAGAGAAAATTTGCAAATGTCCCAATCCCATATGGCAAGGGGGTAGGAAATAAATAATCTTTAGAGTCCCTTCCAACCCAAGCCATTTTATGAAATGTTTCTACTTTGATCAAAATAACAATATATCATTAAAAAAACCAAAAGAACCCAAAAAACCCGAAGACCACAACTTTTCTGTGAGCATTGCTTTTAGTGGAACAGATTGAATGCAAACCCAACATTTCACTCTTGAAGTGCTGCTCACACTTGTGAAAACCCAGCCAGTAGCACCAGCTATGAGAAACTCAGAGGAATCTACACAGGAAGAAACAAAGCTATGATCTCTGAGTTCCCTGCCAAACAGAAAAATAATTTGAAATTTCAGGATATTCGTGGAAGAAAGCAATCCATCCATTTTTATAGAGCAGCTGTTTCTCCTGTTTGGGCTTTAAAAGTTCAGCTGTGAACTCCTGGGCTGTACAACTGCATCACCTGCATTTAAAGCACAGGGATATTTACTGCACGGGGCTCTTCAAGCTGGATTTTTTTGTCTAATCCCTCAGAGACTGAACATTAAACAGATCATAGGATAACTCAGATTCAGAGGGACCCGAGGAGGATATTTAATCCAAAGCCTTGCTTGGAATTATTAGTGTGCACATCTTCTCGTCAGTCTGCGTATAAGTGGGAAAATTAGAATATTTTTTGCTTGATATTTTTTCCCGAACTCAAGCTTGCACTGCCCAAACACTTCTGAAATAATGGGTGTTAAAACAGCCCCGGGCTTTTTAATTAATACATTTAATAAGTGTGATGCTTTTTTTTTTGCGTCAATGAAACTTCAGATGATGGAGAGTTTGAAGTTTGTCATTAATTTAAATACAACGAAGTAAACGCACGGCTCGTAATCGCACGAACTAATTTTTTCTCCCAATAAACTGAAGTATAACTCCAATGTTCTCAGAGCATCAACAAAATCAGGGAGTGATTGCAACTGGCATTTATAACAAGCACTAGTTATGGTTGATGTATGAGATAATTATAATGCTTTGCAGGAAAATCTAATAAATCCCAGAACAGTTACTCTGTAAAACCTATTTTTATGGAAATTAGGGTGTGAGCATCGCATCTATTACAGCAAGAGGCTGCACAGGCAGCTCTGACAGCCTCAATCTGCAGCAGTGTCCACTCCTGGAAGGTAATTGCTCCTGAAGTTTTGCATGGAGGAAATAACCGTGCTCCGTTGCCTGAGATGAAGGGCTTAATATTAAAATACGAAAATCTTCCTAATTTGCACAGTTTGATGAACTCCTGAAGGGACGCAGCTGCTCTGACACAGAGGTTGGGAGCCTGAACAAATAGTGGGGGACGTATTTTAATATTTTTTGGCAATAAATGATGCACCGAGATGTGGAGTTAAACTCCTGATATGTGGAGTATCCCAGGAGAAACCAAAGCTTGTAGGGGTGTTTGTATTAGTTATAAGTCCTACTGAACAGCAACCTGTTATTTTTTTTATTCTAAAGTTAAATTGAAAATTTCCCCTTTATTTTTTCTGGGTTTTTTGTTTTTTTTTGTTTGTTTGTTTGTTTGTGTTTTGTATGTGTGTTTTTTTGCTGTTGTTGTTGTTGTTGTTGTTTTGTTGGGTTTTTTTGTTTTGTTTTGTTTTGTTTTTTGTTTTTGTTTTTTTGGTGGTATTTTTTTGTTTTTTTTTTTGGTTTTTGTGCTGTTGTTGTTGTTTTTGTTTAGTTCTTTGTTTTTTTGTGTTTTTTTTTTTTTGTCTTTTTGTTTGTTTGTTTGTTTTTTGTTTCTTTGGTTTTTTGAGGGGTTTTATTTGTTTGGTCCGGGTTTTGGTTGGGTTTTTTTTTGTTTGTTTGTTTGTTTTTGTGGCTTTTTTTCATTCTTGGGGGGGGTTTTGTGGATTTTTTTGTGGTTTGTTTGTTTGCTTGGGGGTTTTGTTTGGTTGTTTTGGGGGGGTTTGGGGTTGGTTTTTTTTGGTTGGTCAGTTGGTTTTTGTTTGTTATTTTTTTTTTAAGAGTTTCATAAACTGGAGTTACTCCTGGTTTTCACAGCCCAAGGATGGAAACCTTGTTCTCAGCCTTCCATTTACAGTCCTTCAACTTTTTATGGATACGAACAGCAGAAGAGACAATATCCTCCAGAGAGCTGACAGACAATTGTGAGAATAACCTGTGATTCCTAATCTTGCTTTTAAAGTGTTTCTTGAATGCTTCAGCTCCTTTTTTTTTTCCTCTTCAAGTTTTCATCTCTGAAAGATGATAGAAAGTTATTAATATGACTTTATGCTTCTCTGAGCTCCCCAAGGACAAGCTTTCAGGATTAGATATCTGAGATAGGCATCCATAATCCATTTTGCATCAGCTGGGACTGCATTTGCACATTTGTAGGAGTTATAACCAGGAGGTTACTCGATGCTGATGCCAAATTCCAAATGCTGTAGCAAATGGTTCTGGAAAACATCCGAGTTCCCCCAAAAAACAGTCACATAAACATGAGCTTAACCTTGGAGAAAAGGTTCCTGAAAGCCACAGAGTTAGGGAATTGCTCAGGGACCGCCTGGAGTCAGAGTTGATTTGGAAACTGAGAAGCAGATGATGTGAATTAGGGAAATCTCAGTCCTGGGAATGGTCAGTGAGCTGCTCTTTACAAATTATAATTTTTATCACCAATATGTTTGGAGCTCTAAAATAAAGATGAGGAGAAAATACACTGCCAGAAAATGCACTGGCAGCCAGAACAACTCCTTTCAGTTGGTGTCCCCCTAGGAACAGGCTTCACCTCCACTTTCCACGAATATTTCAGTTTGATCCCAGTTTCTCAGCTTGCAATTCTTGTATTCTTCTTTTAAAAAATCTTTAATTCAGTCATCTCATAACATTTCTCACACCATTGGCTCAGATGCCCTATCTCGCTGACACACAGCAAAGCTCTGGTCCTAACAAAGAGACGGAATAATTAAAAATATTGCGGAATTTTAATAAATCTCTGTGTGAGATCCTCAGTTTCTGACTTGGTGAAGCTGACACAAAACTTCCTTCAGGCTGGGATGGAATTAATTCCCTTTGAGTCATTCCCTGAACCTTTTGTTAGAGCTCCTCTTCTGTACCTGCTTCCTTGAGAAAAGCCATTTCCCTGTAGAATAAAGAATTGCCAAATGAGAAGAGAGATGAATCTTTGAGGAGCCAAGTGACTACCACATGAAAAGCAGATAATGGGATATATTTTATCTGGATTGAGAAGCATCTGCCAAGTACATCTCAGAGGAGCTTTCTGTTAAGGAGAGTTTAGAGTAGATTGTTTACCCCATTAAATATCAGCAGAAACTCTGGTTTTTGCATTGATTTCCTCTATCTTTACTCTCAGCTGGGAGAGCACAAAAAGGTTTTAGAGAGAAACAAGAAAATATTATGGAGTCGTGGAGCAACTGGAGGAAAAATTCGATGTGGATTTTATTGCATCAAATTCTTTGCTTTCCTGTGTTTCCATCTCCTGGTACTTTTCCTGCACAGTGTCTGTAATTAAGGAGGATTAGGGTCTAGATACAAACCCTGCTGCGACTTCTGGGAATTCTTTTCTCAGTAAGTTTGAAAGCCAGCCCATGAATAAAGCCAATGACTTTATCCAAGAAGAGAAATTTAGACCCACACTTCATTTTGGGTTTGGGTGGGATTTTTAGTTCTTTTATTTCTTTGGCTTTATCCAAGAAGAGAAATATAGGCCCAGACTTCATTTTGGGTTTGGGTGGGATTTTTATTTCTTTGGTTTGGGTTAGTTGTGGGTTTTTTGGCTAAGAGCCTACATCCCCAGTCTCTCAAAATTGTGAACATCTATTAATGGACAGATCAATCAAATTAATCACAAGCTTAATCACCTTGATAAACTGAGGTCTTATTAGATGATACCAGGAACTCCTGAGAGCATGTGAGAAGAAATTAAAGCGTTCCAAAGAGCAATATCTTGGTGTCAGCCTAACACAGCCTGGCAAAAGAAACTGTGTTCCTTCCAGTTTAATTTCTTCATTAGAGTTTTAATTTATTGCAATTCAAAGGGTTTAACTGTTTTCTTTTCCTGAAGAACCTTTTCCAAAGTTCACGGAAGCACTACAGAATGAAAGCAGGTTTGTGGGTGCCATGGCATACATTATCTCAAAGATATTATTATTAGCATGAAGAGCTTTTAAAACTTAATCAGCTCACCAGCACGCACTCCTAATTGATCTCTTTCTCTAGGACTGCTACATTTTCCTGACCTTTTAATAACTGATGGCTTTAGAGGGAAGACTGTTCACAGAGCTCCTTAAAAGTCAAAAGGAGATCTGAGGTAGATTTGCAAGACATGCCTAAAGCAAGTTGTGGCCTTGGGAAGTTCTGGTTTCCTTGCTCTTCCCACGTGCTGCAGTAACTCCTGCAAGACCAGAAGATGGAGATTGGGATCAACTGAACTCTTCTGTGCTTGAGGAACCTCTCTTGGGAGATGGTAGTCACCCACTGATCCCTCTACATGTGAGTCTGGGTGTTTAAATACTTTTAAAGAGAAAATAAGCTTGGTGTCTATTCTGAGGTCAGGCATCTGTGGCTGCTAAACAGGAAAAAATAAATGATAAAGTGTTTTTCCTGACCAGTAAATTTTGCTTTTTATCTTCCTTTTTGCTAGAGTCGGGAGTTTTGCCCAGGGTTCCAACAAGTAACATCCCAGGGTGCCCAGAGAAGCTGTGGCTGCTCCTGGATCCCTGGAAGCGTCCAAGGCCAGGCTGGACAGGGCTTGGAGCAGCCTGGGACAGTGGAAGGTGTCCCTGCCCATGGCAGAGGGTTGGACAGGGATGTCCCTTTAATGCCCCCTCAAACCCAAAACCATTCTCTGGATCTGTGATTCCACGTTCCACCCAACCTGGAAAAACCCACCTGTCCTCTCAAAGCTGTATTTCCTGTGAGGATTTTGGATTGCTGTGACGTTAACCACACACAATGAATTTATTCTGCTGTTGAAATACACTCACAACGCCGGAGTCATTTATTTTGACAACACAGCCATCACAAAACAACAGGGCGTGTAAATTCCCTGCTCCAAGGGCAGCTGGGATTGAGTGTTTGACTTCCCCTCTGGAAATGGAGCTGAATAAAACACCCAAAATGTGACAGTTTTATCAGCTTAAGTGAAGAAGTGGTTCCAGGAGTACTGAGCACTCAATGAGAGGTTTTAGGACGAGCCCTTTGGAAACTGCTGAACACATTAAGTCAATAAACATAGTTCAGTATTAAATTGTTTGGTTCACCTTTCCCCAAGCACCCTACATATGTGGGGTTTTTGTACTCGAAGCCCAACAAGAATAACTATCCCCCTTCTGTCCCCTGTTTCCAGTTCCTTGGTGCACACAATCCTCTGGGATGGGTTTGGATGGAGAGATTCAAATTCAGACCCACGGTGCAAACTAAAACTTTGATTTCCTAGGGATGCACTAAAACTTTGGGGGATTTGTGGCAGTAAGGGAAAAATGAGAACCTCACACAAAAAAAATCTGGCTGCTTAGATCCCAGGTGGCGAGTAGTTTGTCCATGAAACTCCCACAGAAATTCTCCTTTTTCCCGATGGATTTCAGGCCCGTTCACTCTGCAAAGCCTCTGCCAGTTGATACCTTAAGACCGAGTCAGATTCATCAATTACTTCACTTGAAGAAAAAAAACAAAACCCTGTTAACTTGTTGAGGAGCCTTCAAAAGTGAAGTTCAAAAGTTTTAAAAGCCAATTTTTTTTTTCCAAACCCCAGCTCCTAAAAGGCCTTAGGCGTTAAAGACATGGCGATGGTTCCACCAAAGCCGAGCTGTGTTTTCCCCACACATCAGATAGCATGGCTAATTAATTTCATTTGAAAAGGACTTCCTTTTGATGAGCTTTCCTCGGAACAAAAGTTTCCTGAAGTATCATCGTTTGTATACATAATACATCTTAGGAGGCATGTCAGCTCGCAAAGTGATGGGAGGCAACTCCAGCCTCATCCCCCTCATTATGCGGGAGCAGAGAGTGGGAGATGCCGAGGAATGAAACGGAATTGGAAATCACTCCCCAACTCTGGCCTGGATTTTGTGATTTACAACACTAAATCCCTTCCTGGTGCGCCTGTGCATTGTGTGGTGTCCACTTGGATACCCTTCCCTCTCTAAAGGCACAAAATCTCCTCTTCCTTCCATTGAAGTCCAGGGCAAAACTTCTGCTGGTTCAGTAGGAGAACAAAGCCCACGATTCCCTCTCCCCCACGGAAAACGCACTGGGATTATTTGCCATGTTGGCAGTTCAAAAGCATTGTTCAGAAGACAGACTATTCAGATTTTTTTGAAGTGAAAAATCTTCAAGAGAGTTCAGTCATGAATTATATAACTGAGGAAATTGTCTATGGAAAGTTAATTTTGAATCGCTAAAGAATTTTAATTTATTTTTTCTTTCTTTCTTTTTTTTTTTTCTTTTTGGAAGTGGCCAAATGTTCACGGGTTTGTATGAATTTATTTTTAGCTCTTTTTCCCCTTCTGACCTGTCTGACCACTGGTCTGGTAAAGATTTGCAGCATTTTTTGTGCCACAAAAAAAGAAAAGAAAATTTCCTCTCAAATTTACGTGTGGGTAGCAAGGAAACACTTACAGAGTTTTCAGTTTTGTCATGAAGTTCTTGTGGGAAATTCTGTGGAGATCTGTGCTTTTAAAACCAGCCTGCCTTCATTTGACTATTTAATTTCTAATATCTGTGTGTATAATTTCTTTCCTTTTAAATCTCTGTATACACAGAGTTAGGTTGTGACAATGATTTGCTCACTTTTTTTGATTTAGGTACCAGTAGTGTCACACATCAGACCACTGAAAAAGGAGAAGGATGGAATTTCTCCTGGAGTAAACTCACTGATGTTGTATCTATAGCTGTTATTCACTTCAGATTTTTTTATTCAGAAGTTTCCCATTCATTTAATATTTATACTAGATCAATCTCTGGCATCACAGACCATAACTTGATTTGCAGACATGAACTGTCTCCCTCCCCTCAAACACCGTCTCTGATCTTTCATTATTCAGGCCCATAAAAAATAAATGTTAGGATTGCAGAGTAAATAATTTGTGACGATAAAAATAAATAAATAACTCCTTTCAGCAATCTTGCCTCTAATCAAAAAATCCATTTGAGTCGAAGTAGGGTTGATTAAATTCATTTAACACAAAAGGGCAGATGCTCGAAGGATTTAATACTGTTCACACAGAAACTGCTTGAATATTGCAAGCAATAATTGGATAAAGAAACTTCAGACGTTCTGCACTTCTGAAAGGTCATTAAAGAGAGAAGTAATCCACAGGCAGTGGGCAGGAACAGCTGCAGGTCACATCCTGACCCCTTAGGGGAATCAGGCTCCAGAAACAACTTGTTTCGTGGGCATAAATTCACAAAATGAGCAGGACAAATTCCCTTCTCTGTGCTATCAATGAAAACCAATGAAAAGAGTATGAAAAAAATTGTTTTTCCAGTTGGTTTGAAGGAAAAGGGATTTGTTTTTCTTCCTTTTTAATTCAGCTCTTTTGCTTTATCCCATTTTAACGTTTCCCTGCTAAGATTATCTCATTGAAGAAATTAAAAGCTTACCTTTCTTCTGATTATGATATAGGAATAGAATATCTGAACAGTCATACTATGGAAAAAAATCCATTTGCTGGTGTAAATTTGTATGATTCAGAGCAAGGATTACTTTTTTTTTTTTTAATTGACTTCCCTTCTGACAATTATGCAGTCAGAAAATGACGTAAATTTCATTTATAAACATCCAGCTAAATTTTAAACTTTCATTCTGAATGAAAATCTCCAAAAATGGAAATTTCACGTTGAATCTTCTGAATGCGACCCACTAAATGCAGACAGGGATGAATAAGAAGGTGATAACTTTTCTGATGATCTTTGCAGGATAAGACTGTGGTCAGAAAATGTTTATAATTATAATAGTGCACTCTTGCCTGAACTTCTGCAAACCTTGGTGCCAAATTATTTCCTGGTGAGTTTTTTCTAAGGACCACTTGGGTTCATATATGGCCCGAATTTTTTTTTCCACCTGCTAGCCTTATGTATTTTATCTATATGTTATATTTACTCTATATTTACTCTGATAAGCCAAATTATTGTAAATGAAGAAAAATTAAAAGTTCAGCACATGAGCAGTTTAAAGGGCTCAACCAGATAAAGGAAGAATGAAAATTAATTCAAACCAGTAGGCAGACATTTTCTTGATTATTAATACAAGACCTCATTTTTCTAATTGAGCAACTGGCTTTTCCAAAGAAAAATGTCAGATGAAGCAAATGAGGGAGGGGTTGAGTGTGATCTTTATCACTTAACCACACAGAGAAGGTGTTTTGGTATTCTTGATTTTAACACCCACCAGCAGATTCTGTCAGATGGTTTGTTGGGTATATTTGGGGTATTTCCCTTCACTTTTCACCTTCTCCTCACAGTTAGAAACGTGTTTCTGGGAGGAGCAGCTTGTAAGAGAAAAAGAGCAGCCCAAGAGATCTTTGAGGAGCCACTGGGTCCTTCGTGACAGATGTCAAACACATCAGCGATGGCTGAAGAGCAAATCCGTGCTCAGATTAAAAAAATGAGCTGAGTCTTAGCAGATTACCTGCAATAAACTTAATTATTTTATAGCAGTCTTATTTTCACAGTGTGGGGGTGGATGTAACGCTGAAGGAGAAAGAAAAAAAGCTCCATCCAGGTCCCCATTTGGTGCTGAAAGCTCATCAGCAGGCAGCAGCAGCAGCAGTTGTTCATGTGGCCCGTGTGTTCGTGCTACACCGGGTTCAATTTATTGTAATGGAGTTAGAAATATTTTACTGAACAGAATTTTAAAAATGTAATTGCGTGACAGAAAGCAAATTTAATCACAAGCAGCAGCAGCAGCTCAAGAACCCTTTGCAGCTTCAAACAGAGCAATGAGACAGAAAAGGCTGTCAATTTGATCTTTGCTACGATGAGGATTTATAACGGGGCTCGCACTCCTGAGTGTTTCCTTGAATTAACAGGTTTTCCAAAGCATCCAGAACCTTGGGTGATATGAAAGTAAGTTCTGGCAAGAAGTTTAAAATAAAGTGTTGAGATGTCTTTTCAACAGCAATAAGGGGAAGTTTTAATGCACCGTTCCCTTTGTACCCCCAACAAATGCGGTGCCTGTGCTTGGGAGGCAGAGGAGTAGATCCAGCCCTTCCTTGATTTCCACAGAATTCCAGCTTTGCTCTTTCAAACAACATAACCCTGCTTGCATTCCAGTGGGGTGCAGATGAGACATCTCTAGGACGTGAGGAGGATGATAAAACTCTTTGTGGGGGTGTCACCTCTCGGATTTTGGGATGTGCTGCTGCCTGGACCCGCCTGGCGCTGCTGACCTGGGCAGGCAGAAGAGCACCTCATTATTTCCCCTTAATTGCTCAACTTAGTCTGTGGTCGTTTTGTACAGCTGAAGTGGCAGAAAGAAGCCAGAATATAAAGAGAACTCATTCCCTGGGAGTGTCCAGGGCCAGGTTGGACGGGGCTGACCTGGGAGTGTGATAGTGAAGGTGTCCCTGCCCATGGCAGGGTGGGATGGGATGGGATGGGATGGGATGAACTTTAAGGTCCTTTCCAACCCAAACCATCCCACGACCCTGGGATTCTGTGATCTTGGCTTTATAAAAATGCCTGGTGCCTCTTCTTTTCCAGCTCTGCTTAAGTCCTATTTGCACAACTCAGCTCACTCACTCCTTGGATATATTTTAAAGCAGACAAAGCAAGGCATTTTTTCACTTCCCTTCTTGCCAAGCACTTTAATCTCGCTTACATGAGAACCATTTGAATTTACAGACAAATAAACCTTGAAAGAAGATTCATAAGACACTGTGTGTCTTTCAAATTCTGTTGATGCCAAACTTCAATAACAAAATCTGGAATAACATTCAGTGTCGAATGAATGCTGGCATTCTCATGCAAATTTCAAGCTGATTAGCACGAGTGGTTTTAATAATATTAATGGCAACTATATTAAATAAAGTGGTGGTGTTATCTGTGTTGTGTGCAGAAGTTCCTCCCTTGGTTTTGATTGCAATTTTGTGTAAATTCAGAATGTTGTCAGACACTTGGGCAGATCCTCTCCTTACTCCTACGATATTTTCCAATATGATTTCTGAGAGAACCAGCCTCAAAAGTTTTCTCCCTGGAACAGACTGTGTATAAAAGGTCTATAAATTCCAGGTGAATATTTTATCATTAATTTCATTCTTGATTTGTCTTTAACTTTTTGTTTGATGGAAATGCTTCAAAGCACTAAGGAGCAAGTTCCATGATTTATCTTGTGTTTCTGGGAGATTCAATATAAAATTTTAAGAGACAACATTTGTTACTAGTGAAGTACAGCTTGGAAACATCTGCTTTTTATCATTTTTATCCCCTTTTATCACCTTGATCAATTTTCTTATTAGACAACAAACATAAGAATGAACTTGATTTCAAGTTCTGACATAAAAATGGTCAGTGATTGACAGCCTTAATGCCTCCATTGTAAAATAAACATTCTGGGTTATTTATCATCTTATTGCATGTAGGGAGAAATTAATCACTGCATGAAGCGACAGAAAAAGTCTGAGTTTCATCCTTGAGCTCTGAGTAACAAATTGTTTTAACCAGATTAATAATAATAATTATGAGTCATGGCATGAGCCTGAGAGTTCCGTGTCACCCTTTAATCACATGTGGGTTGTTAAACTGACTCAGTTTAGCCCTGGTTCATTATTTATCCTGGAAGGATAACACCAACCAGACAGAGCAATGAAAGGAGAGATCTTCAGCTCATTCCTGCTCTCTTCTATCTTCCAGCCAACATTTCAACTGCTCTTTTTTAATAGCAGGAATCTTCTGCTTTCTTCAAAGCCAAACTTGTCCGTGGTTCCAAATAGAGTCTGTCAATCCCAGCCTAAATGGGTAAAAATTAAAGATTTAATTTAAATATTAAATAAAATATTTAAATTTAATATTTTTTGAGAGAGAGCCTGAAAAACGGTAGAGGCAATAATCACATTTATGTCTGAGAATGAAAAAATGGCAAAAATTACTAATGACCTCATATGTAAAGCAAATATCAACAGCAATAAAACAATGAGTAACCAGGTGAATGAGAGGTGGTGGGTAAAGCAGTAACTAATAGAGACAAAACTTCATTAATTCAAGTTTCCAGGTATTTAAATCACTTTGTAAGTAGAAGGGAAAATGAACTAAAAACAGTCATGACACGTAACTCCATTCAAACTGAAAATGGGGTGAGTGAATCAGACGTTCTGGGGGAAAAAAAAAAGAGGCAAAAGTTCAATACTAAATAGGCAAAAATAAAGGAAGAAATTAATGGTTTTCAGCCTCGTGAGTATTTCCATCAGGGATTTCTTTTGTAGCTTCTCTCAGTCTCTGTCTAATGGGTTCATCACAAAAGAATAATCTTCCCCTTTTCTTGGTTTTCTGCTTCATTTACTGATCATCTCCAGCAAGGCAAGCTGTGAAAAAACTGAACACGGAACTATAAATTTGAACATTCTGGGGGAAAATTTCAGAGCAGGAGTGGCACATTTGTTCTCAAAATTAAAATTCTTCCTCAAGCATAGCCCCATAGGCACTTTTGTCTTAGATTTAACAGAGTTCTTAACAGGGGACTTTTTCTCGTCTGCTGTCTTAATATACTTCATGTATTTAATGTAGACTGCCTAAGTACAGAGTTTGTTGCATTAAAAGGTGCCAGAGATACTGAGAAATCTTTGTATGGCAGTTATTTCACACATAACCAGAATTCCATGTAATGCATATCTGTAAATATATTATATTTTCATGATATAATACATTATATTTTAAAATAGGTGCTCTTTGTAAATTATTTAGCTTATAATATGTCCAATATTGTATTATATTTATTATAGCGTGAAAATTGAAAATATAAATATAAATGTATATATATATATTATATATATTAAAACCAATAGTANAACATGTTCCATATATTCCATATTTTGGAAAGGCTTGGGAGAGCTTTTATACCACAGACCACGTTAAAGCTGAAGGAATATTTATTTCCTTTTAGCTCCTGATACTCACATGGACAATTGGCTGAAAAATACAGTTTACAGCACATTTTTTTTTCTTCTTAGGGCTGATCTTTAAACTCTATTTCTAGGAATGGATTGGCCCAGCCTGGGTTTGAACCGCTTTAATTAATTCTAGGAAGAGGGAGAAAATCTGTTCTGGAAAGCCAAATTGCCTGGGAAGGCAGTTCTAGAATCCTGAAAAAATCCAGAGTGTGAATATCAAGATTATTTTGCATTCTAAGTGATATAATTCTGTGTGAGTCTGACGGGAAATGCTGATGGTCCAATTCTGCTCCCTTTTTCTGACAGATCAGCCCATTCCAGCCAGCAGGACCATTCCACATGGGCAAATAAACGCTGGCTCTGAGTAAGTAGGACAGAAAAGGCCCTGAGTGGCTCCATGAATAAACTGATTTAAAAAGTAGTTACTGAGAGGCCAGGAGAAGTGGGCCAGAGAAATCCCATATTTCCAGCTAGACATGTGCCAGACCCCTGAGCTCAGAGGTCTGGAAATTCTCTCACCAAACACATGCTTAAAAAAACATCCTGCATTTTTCACGAAATCTTAATTTATTTATGGCTGAGCTCAACGCCAGGTTCCCTCTCCCCAAGTTTATTTCGCTGAAGAGTCCCGTGCAGGTATAGAAAGAAAAAAACTGAAGAAAAACAAATATTTAAATATGTTTGTTTTAATTATCATTAAGATTATTTTACATGTTTGTGTTTAAAGTTCTAGAAGAAATAGCCATGAACAAAATGGACTGACACTGATATGGGTGCTTGATGAAGTAGTTGGTGTAAATGAAATTAATTTGGGGAAGAATGTACATTGGATGAGAACTTGGGGTTTGTTCCATTTGTCCAAAAGTACAACAAAAAAAAAGCCCAAGGGAGATACAGAAAAATGTTTTACATGAATGTATTTTGAGGCCTTGGAGTTCAACCACTGAAATGTGGCTTTTAGGGGGTTTTGAGCTTGTTTTTAAATTGAGCTGGCTTTTGATCCCAAGTCATGTTTGTGAATAACCAGAGGGGAAAATGGTTTCCATCAGAGGAGGGACATCAGTCTCGTTTTCCTGTGGGAATAAGGAAAGGAAACCTTTGAGCCTCGGTGGGGATGGCTGGGCATTATTCTGATTTTCAAACAGCTCCTTCTGCACTGCGTTAACCCCCATCCATCTCCTGAAAAAATAATGGGAGCTGCTGGATAAACAGCGCTGCTCCCCTCCCTGTTTTGTTTTCCTCCCTGAATATTTTTCCTTTAGGTTGTTCACATATTCAGCAAATACTACAAGCTTCAAGAAGTTTTGGTTCAGAAGGATTTATTTTTTCTGAGCTTAGAAACACAAGGATAAAGTCTATTTTATTTATTATATATATATATATATATATATTTTTTTTTATTATTTTTTTTTTAAATAAGCCTATTTTCTTTAGAGGTGTATTTGGGTTTCCTAAGAAGAATATTAACCCCTCTTTGGTAGTTTTATAGGACAGAATTTAATATCAGGATGGCTGCTCAGAGTTCGAGAGGAAAAAGAAGGCAACATCCTTTTTGGACACGAGGAAACCTCCTGAGAAAGCCTGGGAAATGAAAACCATTGATCCCGTTTGTCCGGGATTAATAGGCCAGCGAGGAGCTGCTGTTTTGGGCTGACTTTCTGACCACTGGGGCAATATTTTCCATTGAAGATGAACATTCAGCCACAGGCTGAAGTCTCCCAGTGCATTTCCTGACGTTGGTCTGCAGACAAGCGCTTTGTTTTTAAGCCAAAGATCCATCTTTGCACGTTAATGGCAGCGGTGGCTGATTCTAATCTCACTTCTACAACTGCATTTGGGTTTGCATTGCCATTTGCATTTGCAGGGAAATGCAATTGCATTTCTTTCAGCGGCCTGCCAGGAGAAATCCGTGGCTGCAGTCTGTGGCTGTGGCACTTGCAAACAATCCACTGTGAATAATCCACTTGGTGAGCCCTGTTCCTCAACATGCAACCGCCATGAGTAGATTGTAATCTCCCTGAAGGTATTCACAATTAGGATGAATTTTGGCGAGTCCTTTTCCTTTTCTGGGTTAACTGTCAGCAATTAACTGCATGCCTGATCCTGGATATTTAGCGTTTGAGGGGTGTTAATTTGTGGTGAAAGGCTTTTACTGAGCGCTTCTTTCTGTGCAGGTCTCCAAAGGGATGAGCTGGATAACGGTGGCAAGAGGAGAAAAGTTTATTAAAGAAATCCAGGACTTTGTGAGTTGGGAATTTTTTTTTTCTTTTAATCTGCTATTCCAAATATTCTTTTAGAACAGCAAAAGTAAAGCGCTGCTCTGACAATATTTACTTGTAGTAGCGTGGCTATGTTGAAATCACACACCTCCCTTGGCACCTCCTTCTGTGGCCAAGCTTTGCTCAGTCCTAACAGGAACAGTTATCAGAATAATTTCATTATATTTTATTGCCCAGTGCTAACATTAAAAATTCTAGGCCAAAAATAATTTGGTTTTATCTTTCGCTTGGGATTTAGTTGAATTCTGGTCAACCTGTTTCCAGCTGAATTCTCTCCTGACAGGACATCTTAGGTTTACTCTGAAATAAATGGCGCCTTTTAAAAGCTTTGGTGCTGTTGTCTACATCCCTTCTATCCCCTGGCTGAAGATTGCATAAATGTATTTTCCTTCTTGTCTGTACTTTCTCTGGTTCTACCCTGTTATTGAATGAAAAGCTTGGTGAAATTGCTGAAAGTTTTCTAGAAAAAGAAGCTCTGGGGAACAAAAGAGTCACAATTTCTGAAGTGAGGGCTCTGTTGCAGAACAGTCGTGATCTCTGTCGTGATCTGCTCCATCCTTCTCCTGCCTGGCTGGGTGTGAGTTTGGTTTTTATCCCCTTTGTGTTTCCTGACTCACAGAGCATTTGGTGAAGTGTGGACAGAGAAAAGGAGTGAGGGCACAGACCAACCATTAAAGCTGTGCTTTAACGTGATGTAATCCAAGTTCTCCCAAGTCCTGAGCCGAGCAGGGGGGGCAGGAGCAGCCACCCACAACATCCCACACTCAGATCCCGGCTTGGGAAAAGTTTCCTGTGATCCATGAGTTGGGGGCTGTGCTGAAAAAAGAGAGTGAGAGCACCATGTTTAGCTCCCCTGGCTATATCAACCCCTTTTTTAGCTCTTTTGTAGCTCATTTAACAAATTTCTATTATGGTTTATGCCAGTCCAATAGCAAGGTAACAATGGGATTGTTAATTGAAGAAACAATTCTTCTTTGCCTGAAGAATCTCCAAACTCCTAGAAAATCACATAATCTTTTAATAGAAAAATAATATATAAACAAATGTTTTAATATATAATTATACATGATTCTGTATAAAAATCATGTAAGTTTTGAATTTTGCTAAATCTTTTACTTTAAAGTTATAAATGTGTCATGTTATTGCACATATATTTATCTGTCCACAGATAGGAGAAGAATGCAAAGGAATTTCTTCTAGAAGAAAATGTCTCAGGGTAAAGCTCCACTATCCTGCTTCCAGAAAAAAAAAGATAGGCTGGAATATTTATAAATTCTTCACGGACACTTCATAACAGAGTTATTCTGCAGAGACCAAGGGCTAAATGGGGAAAGGTGAAAGGAGATGGAAGACACTTTAATTGAATGTAGGTCTGTCAAAATTCTTCCTCAAATGTTGGATGAAAAATGACTGCCTGAACCTCTTAATTAATCAGTTCTGGAACAAAAAAAATAGCGTGTCAGGCACAATTTCAGTTTTTGTAGCGCTTGATGGGTTTGAGTTAATTGTGAATTTATTGCCCAAGTAAACCTGAAAGGGAGATGAACTGGAAATAATCCACGTGTAGGAAACAAGAGGTGACAATTAAAGTCCCCTTGATGCAGGTCTGTGTTTCTTGGGGGTGTGCAACCCCCGTTGAAGCCACACTGATCACAGAAGGAAAATCTAATCCAGAAAATACCTTCAGATTGCATTAACACTGTGCAGCGGATCAAAGGTTTTCTGGGAGCAAATTCCTTGCTTTTGATGAAGTCCCACCACAGACAGGTTCAGCTCAGCGTGTTTAATTTCCATGGCAAGTGCTGAGCCGGGGAAGGGTGTTTAAGCTCATAATTGGCACACCAATGTATGGCAGAGAGGTAAATATGCCATTAATTAGGAGCTAAATATTGACACGCGGCGAGATTAAATTATATCAAAACATTCAATGTAACTTGCTTAATGCACTATTAGGTATCCAAATATTGTGTGTATGGAATTGTAATTATATGCTTGGATTCTGTACTGATTATGTGGCGAGAGAAAATAAGATTTTCCTGTTGAAAACTTGAGGCTGACCTGTCGTTATCCTGGCGGGAGTCAATGACAAAGTAGAACTGAGCAGGATTTTGTTTTGTCCTGGTTAATACAACTCATAACAGGAATTTTTTTACAGCACATGCAGATGTTCCTGAAAGTGTAACCCCACCAAAAGAAACCTCTGAGAAAGGTGGAAAGGCAGATTGTGATTTTTCACACAAGATCCAGGCCTTCACAACAAGTGACGTGAGACTTTGCAGCACCCTGAGGACTTTAGGAATGCTCAAAAGAGAAAACAGGAGGGAATATGAATTATTAGTGCATGTCATTGGTTCTCCTGATGCACATGGTGTTTCCAGAATTATTCCAACTTCAGAGCTATCAGCATTAATAGAATGCATTGATTTCATTCCCTATCTCAGTTTCAGATTCAAGAAAAGCTAAAAAAATGTGTGTGTGGTTTTTTTAAATTTTATTTTTAAATGTAAATACTTTAATATGCTGAGAAACAACCATAGATTTTGACATATGGGGTTTTCTTTTTTGTGGTTTTGGAGGATTGTTCTGCTGTGTTTGTTTATTTGTTTTCTTTTGTATTTATTTTGCTTTGTTTTGTTCATTTGTTTTTCATTGTGTGGTTGGGGAATTTTTTGTGTGTGGGGTTTTTATTTATGTTGCTTTCTTTTGGGTTTTTTTTTGTTTGTTTTTCCTGGGAAACACTAATAAGAGTCTAAAGCATTTTTTTTTTTCTGGGATCTCAAACTTTGGCTCTTCAGGGTATATTCTTCTCCCAGCAGCTGAAGAGTTGTGCAATTAGGGCATAAATATGTACAGGTTCTTGGTATAATCACATTAGTGGCTCAAGTTCTGCCCATGGAGCTGCAGCAACAAAAAAATCCTTGTAATTTAAGCACTTTTTTATAGTGATAGCTGTTATCGTGGGTACCAAAGCAACACTGTGTTAAAATCTCTCTCTGTGCCATTATCATAGCCACAGGTCTGTGCAAATATGGGCCTTGAAATACCTTTTAATAACTGCTTTAAAATACTTCCACTTACAGATGATGATGATTATGCACGTAAAATAAATAATTGGTCGTGCATGCATGCGAAGATGAAAATAATTAGGATAAATAAAATAACTTACACAACCCGGGTAGACATAAGATTATGGCTGGTCCATTAAAGTCTGTGAATATCTGCCCATTGACTTCAATTAGCTCTGAATTAGGCACTTAAACAGCAGGCAGCAAATGGAATATTCTATTTGATTATCCTGGTCAATGAGCAATGAATGCATAAAAATAACTGTCCGCAGATCCCGACGGAATCGGCCTCTCGAAACTAAGCCAAAGAACTGCAACTTTTCACAACGTTATTCTTACTTATTTTTTTTCCTGCCCAAAGCATTCTGGGTGTTTCAGAGGTAAAAAAGAACCAGTTGCTGTGTTTGTGGTGAATTTAGTGCAGTTTCAAGGTTGCAGAAGAACAGGGGGCAGCAAGAAGACAGTATTGTGTAAAATTCATTTTAAGGAGGTATTTTTTGGTGGTTTCAAGTGATTTTTTTCCCCAAAAAGGCCAGAAGATGTGTTGGATGCTCAGGAATGGAGCCAGCTCCTGGTTCAAATGGAAGGGAAGGTGCAGGGACTGAAGGTCAGCCCTGCAGGGAGTCACCAGCAGCTTATGGAGGTGGCAGGTGAGCGGCCCCAGTGCTGCTGGGGAAAACTGTGAAGTTTTATCTTCTTTTGGCCAGAGTCAGGATTAAATGCTCAAGACAGTATTTCTTGTTTGGACTCAGATGTTTATTAATTCTTATCTACATTACATTCTCACAAGCCGTGAGTTCTACATCACTTCCACCTAACAAAGTAAAAATGGAGCCCTGTCTCTCTCTCTACAAGGCCTTTTAAGGACAAACTGTCCAATTAAGAAATGACACCTAAACTATTTTTACTTTTAACCCAATAACCAACCACCTGTGGCCAGACCTGCGGATTTTTCTACCCAATTACAAAATCCCACCCAGACCCATGAAGAAGAAGGTGAAAAAGAAGGACTCAGCCCCTGCCCTAAACCCTCCATCTTGCTTTATATATATATTACTACATCCTAAACCCTTAAATTTTAAGTTTCCCACCCTGTGAGATCACACACTTCTATCCAAACCCCACACCCACAATCCCAGAGCTGTCACTCAATTTTGGGAGCCTTTTCCACGGCCTCAGGTCAATGCAGTGTTTGCTTGGGGGTCAGTGCCTGTCAGCAAAGAAAGTCTGGAATTCTCAGTGCCCAGGGCTCCAACAGAAACCCGACAGAACCCGGCACAAACAACGTCTAATGAGCTGAGACAGGCGAATGTTGGGTAATAAATGCAGCAATTCACCAAATTTTCTAAAAATGTGGTGGTGGTTAATGGGGGATTCTAAAAATTTTCCAGGTTGGGCTGTGGATCCCCTGCAGTGGCAGCCACGGACATGGTGGCCTCTTGTGCAGATCCCTGGGCGGCCACATTGCTGTGCCCAGGGCCAGTGGTGGGTGCCAGGACATTGATTCACCCAGATTTCCCACTGCTGCTGCCCCAGGACAGCCTTCCATGGTAAAACATGAACCTTCAGGCTGATGGAGAGGCTCTTCCTCTGCCCACTGGGCTTCTTGTCCTTGTTTCTTCTCAGATTAATTCTTTGCTAATTTCTCTGCCTTGTACCCTCTTCTGAGGTGGTTTTGTATTTATCCCTTGCTTTACCAAGCAGTTTGGACACCTCTGGGGCTGAAAAATATGAGCAATTACTTTGTGCTGCTTTCTGCAGGTCTCTAGAAGGAGGGAAAATATTAATTGCTGCAAGCAAACCATTTTTTTTTTGGCCTTGCTTAATCCAAAGTTGATCCAAACCATAAATTTTTGGTCATGGTTTAGAGAAATATGTTTTTGAGGCCAGCTGGAAGGAGCAATGTTGGAGAACCTCTCTGTTTTCCACCTCTGAGTATATCAGAGTGTATCAGAAATGGCTCCCAAGGAACTTTTGGAACTAAATAAAAAAGAAAAAGAATCTCAGTTATCATTCACCAAATCAGCGTTAAATCTAATTTCACCAAAGGAAAATGTTCAACATGGTAATTAATTTGCAAGAGAAACGTGCTCACTAAAATTGAAGATACTGCACAGCTTTTTGACAGATTTGCAGGAACAAATGAGCCATCATTTGCTACAGCTCAAATATTAAGTACAAAACACTGAGAACTGGACAGTTTTAAATTAGGTTATGCCTTAAAGGCTGCAGCATGGGAAATTACAAGATAATAAGTTTGGGGGTGTTATTAATTTTTGTTATTATTGCTTGGGTAACGAGTAAATTGAAAGTTAGAGGTCAACACAAGGTGAGCTGGCTTCTGGGAGAGACGAGCTGAAAGAGTTCTCAAGAGCTCTGAGGCAGAAATGCCTCTGGGTGACAATGCCAGAAGAAAACAAATGTGTGTTTTGAGCACTGGACTCCCCAAAAGCCCCTCCTCAAACCCCCAAACAAGGAGGGCTGAGCTTGGGGAGCAGGAGGGAGGAGTTTTGCCTCTTTCAGCTGGGAGACTGGGCTGAGTAAGAGATCCTCTGAGTAGAGAATGAGTAGATAAAGGAGTGAAAACTGGGTGAGGAACAGCAATCACAGCCTGACCTGAGCCAGCAGCTGCCAGGTCTGAGGAGTGGTGGGGCAGCTGCAGCAAACGATCATGGATGGCTCCTACAATAACAATTTACATATTGATTAAAACCCATAATTTAAATTGCCTCGGGCTCGCTCGGAGCTGTTAGACTGATACCTGGCAGCCTCTTAACTGGAGATGGGGGAAAATTACTTGTACTGTCAATAGCTGTTTACCTATATTAAAATAATTAGCAATCAGAGTGTACTCCACTGCCTTGCGCACAGGGAGTCTAATTAACTTTCTCCTTCGGATTTATACATCCACTAACAAATAAATGGAAAGCCATCCCATGTCCTCCGTCATGGGAACGTGCCTGCCTTTATTTTGGAAAGGCAAATGCTGGTTCAAACGAGGACAGGCTTTATGTCAGGGATTTGTCATTGTACCTTCCCCAGCACTGAGCACTTCTCCGCACGCTGCACTGAGTGATGCACCGCACTGACAAAGTGTTAATCTCCATTAAAAATTTAAAAGACACACAGCTATTTTCACCTGGGGAAGCTGCTGCTGCTGCTGATTCATCTGCAGCCGTGCCCAGCTTAGGCAGCCCTATCTCCCAAGCCATTACAAATTACCAGGAAGCCATCCTTCAGCTCAAATTCCAGCAGCAGGGGCTGCAGATTGCTTCATGAGAGGATGAAGTCCAGCGCTCGTCTTTTGGTACTTAATAAATCACTGAAATGAAACAGCACAGCTCTCCCGTTATCTGCAGGTGATTGTCAGAGGTTTAAGTGCTCTGGCCACCATTAAGGTCTCAAACATTATTTTAGTCTGAAAACGCATCAGCGTGGCTGTGCCTTCCTGTGGTGGGAGGCTTCCAACCCAATTCTGCAGCAGTTTGGGGGCTTGAGGAAGGGACCAGTGCCTCCCTACAGGGAGTAGAGCCAGGGTTACACATGGGACAAGACTGAGAGTGAGAAAATATCGTTGGTGAAATGGTCATGGAATCATCACAGAAGGTTGGAATGGTTTGGGTGGGAAGGGACATCAAGGATCACCCAGTTCACACCTTCCACAGGGCCAGGTCACTCCAAGTCCTGTCCTGGTACATGTGGCCCAAGTGGAATGAGCGCCCTGAAGATTTATCAAGGCTGAGGGTTGACCTGCAACTTCTCTGAGTAGGTTAATAATAGCGAGACAACTCCTCTGGATGTGCTTTGTAAAAGGAAAGGTTTTAATAATGACAGAAATAACAAACGGTATCAAACAAAAGAAACACAAGTCAAACACAGTGCAGACAAGACTCTTGCACTGCTAAGGCCATCCAAAAAAACCAACTGAGCAGTTCTGTGCAGTCTTTTAAGTACTGGATGGTCCAGGTGGGCTTTTTGGCACCTTGCCCAATGAAACTGGCAACAGGTTCCCAGGTACATTTCCCAAACCCAACCGGTGCCTCTGTGCTGGCACTGGGCCAATGCCCATGAAAAGGGCACAGAACTTCCTAGTTTGGCTTCCTTACATGTTCAGAGGTAAACTGAAACTCTTTTCCTTATACAGAATCATTTGCTTGGGTGTGGAAATGCATTCCTACACTCTCCAGCCTGGCCTGGATATTTGTTGCAGAACCATCTGCACTGGACATTCCTCTTTGGAACACAAAGAGGCACTCACAGTAAAATAATTTAATCCAGGATTCATTTTGACTGGCTGTGGAGATCTGGCTTTACCTCCTAATGATGTCACACGGTGCTGCAAAGGCAACAAATCACAAAGAAAACCTTGGTTTCTTCTGCCCCCCAACAGGGGAATTCCATTTCCTGGCACCTCTTCCCTCATGGAGATGCTGGGATTTTTCTGATGGCATTGAATTAATACTCAAATAGATTTAATAATGGTGCTTTTCACTGAGAAACTCTTTACATATTAATCTTAATGATGGCCACATGAACAAAAGGAAGAGAGGGAAGAGGATGATGAGAGGGAGATCAGGATGGTGCAGGAGTTTGGGACAGACTGATAGAGCAGCATTTACAGCTTTTATTGGTTTTTTTTAAGAAAAATGTGACTTTAGAAATCTGGACTCTTCTGTTTTTCTGTCGGTCACAGCACCTTCCATTGGGTAAGGCAATAAAGGTAGCAGCTAAATTCCATGGAAACAGGTAGCCTGGAGGGACCTAGTCCATGAGGAATTATAGATTCCCCAACACAATAAAAACAAGGCCATGAACAAATATGGAAAAAACGAGGGGTAAAAATCAAATGTGGAAAGAAAGAGCGCCATAGAAAATAAAAATGGAAGAGCTTTAATTGTCTCAATTGGGAAAACTTGTGATAAATGGTGATAAATATAATACACATCACGATTACCCTGAGTAATGCCTGAAAACTGGATGAATTGCTAAAAACACCTGACAGGTGACATCAAATCCATTGGAGAGATGCCATTTCCTTAATCAAAAGCAGGAGAAACAAAGCTTCCAAACTGTTCCAAACAAACTGTTCCAGGCCTGAGCCCTGAGACATTCTCGTGCAGTTATAAATAGGCTGCTTAAATAGGGTGGTTTGTGGGACTCGTAATTCCAGCTGACATGAGGGATTGTGGAAGAGCAGGAGGAAAAAGCTGTCTGTGTGCTGCTTGTTAGGGTAACAGCTTGTGACTGCTCTCAGAAACAATTCTCCTAAAGACCCCGTGTCCCTGAGTCACAGGGAGCGCCCAGTGGGTCTGGGGCACTTTGGGCAGTGCCATCCCTGCTCACACACACTGGGGAGCAAATATTAATCCTCTGTCACGACAAATTTCAGTGGAAAGGGCCCAAGAGTGAGGATGAAATAACACCTACTGCAGACAATGTGTGGTGATTTTAAAAAGCAAGGTGATATAAATTAAAAAAAAAAAAGGTAAAAAAAAAAGGTCATTCAAACTTGTTTTATAAAGCTTGTTCTTCAAAAGGGTAGAACTCGGGTGTTTTGACTTGCTCTTGAGGGAAGATAAAGATTTTATTACGGGCTGTGCC
Source organism: Sinosuthora webbiana (assembly GCA_013397395.1). Classification (NCBI taxonomy): domain Eukaryota; kingdom Metazoa; phylum Chordata; class Aves; order Passeriformes; family Sylviidae; genus Sinosuthora; species Sinosuthora webbiana. Next base: position 149,491 of record VXBN01014090.1, on the reverse strand, counting down.
AACACTGAACTGAGCAAATCCTCCCTGACTCCATTAGCACAACAACCCAAATTAATAATTAGCTCTGGCTAATACCAGATAGTTACACAGATTTGGGTTGTCTGGATACACGGGCCAAACCCTGTGGGAGCACACCCCACACCTAAGTACAGCAGATAAACATCCCCAGAGAAATGGAGCACTTTGTGCCTTTATTTAATAGATTAGTGGAGCTGTAACGTCCTTCAGCATCTACAATTTATATCTGTAGGTGGATGCGTTCCTTACGCTGATTTATAGGAACAAAGCACTTGTCACTGTGGATTTATAGACCTCTTTCCTAATTTTAGTCTGTGTTTACATATTCCCCAGCCATGCAGCGTGCAGGGGCTGCTGTAGCTCACAAATTGAATAAATAGGAGAATTATGGTGTGAAGAATCATGGAGTTTTACTTTTGACTCACATCGTATTTTAATTGCTGCTGTTTTCCTATGGAAATGCTGCTGGTGCTGGGAAGAGAGTGATGGGGAAGCCCAGGAAAAATCCAGGCTGGTAATTATACATTCCTAGCCATGAAAGCATTAGCTAAATCTGTTTTATTAATAAAAATGCACAGAATTGTATGTGTAATTATAAATATTAAAAAAACAAACAACTTTCAGAAAAATTCAGAAGTTACTATTATTTAAAAACATGGAAAAGAATATGTAGGAGTTTTGTCTGAAGAGGCCAGGAAAGCTGAGGAATTGATGCCCTGGCACTTGAAACATCATCTCCGGGATCAGCTGTGGGATCAGCTGTGCCTGGCCCTGGGGAGGCTTGAAAAGTGGGAAGTGGGATACAGGTCAGGAGATATTGTGGAGCTGATTGAGCAGAAGAGGAGCCAGAGGAAAAGCAGATGTTGCTGAGGAGAGGTGCTGGAGGAGCAGAGGTGGAGGGATGGAGCAGCCTCTGCTCTGGGGCTCTAACAGAAGGTTAATGGAGATAAAGCTTTGTGCTGAGACAGGATTGTGAAGGAAAACATGGATTATTGTGGCTCTGAAAAGCCCCTGGAGGATGAAAACACAGCTCCACCTATTTCTTCAGAGCCCAGAGTTTTGTATCTTTCCATGTTTCTTACAAACCCTCCCTCAAACCCCTGTTTTCTTTCTCTGTCCCCTTATTTGCTGTGGGCATGGCCAAGCTGCTCCTTCTGATTCACTTGCCACTAATTTCCACGGAGCTGAAAACCAAAACCTGATAAAGAAGTTCTTCATAATGACCAGCTTGACCATCTGAGCATTTTTTAAGATAAATTCAGTTGTGTTATTTGGATGAGCTTTGAGTGGGCAGAGTTACAAGTGGGTGTAACTAATCAGAGTTTAACAAGCACTTTGATGCATCCCATGGAAATTTGCTGGAACATCTAACCCAAATTAGCACAGGGCTAACCTGTCTCCTAAAAACAGCTTAAATTGGGCACTGGAATTGGGCTGTGCTGGGAGACGTCCCAGGAGACTGGAGTTTAAACTCGGGAATTTCATGAGTTGTCTAGGCAGTGGGAGTAAATGTCAGCTTGTTGAATTTCCAACCTGATATTAAAATAGAGAAGTCCTGCCCCCAAAACAGGGAATTAATGTGAAGAGAGAGCCAGGGAGATCAGACACAGGGGGAGAAAACAAAATTTGCCCTTTTGTGATAGAACCAGTTGACAGGAATGGGTGGTAGGAATCTGAGAGAGCAGTGCCAGGAGTGGGGCTCAGAGACACCAAATCCATGAGGTGGTTTGGAAAAATAATGCCAATATTCACCCCAAGTCCTTGTTTACCACGGATATGAGAGCAGAGGAAAAAGCCTTTTCTCTCTAGAGCATCAGCCTCAGCTGCATCCTGGTGTGGGGGTGATTTTCTCGTTGTAACAAATTAAAAAGGGAGAGGTTTTGGGGGTGTCCAGAGAAGGCAGAGCTCAGGAAAATAGAAGACATGAAAAACCTGGGAAAACAAAAGGAGGAAAGCTTCTTCCTCTGCTTTTTTCTTTGTGTAGAATCCCACAGATGAGGCTGTAATCTGGATTTCAGGTGCTGACCATGCACAACCCTTGCTCAAGCATGTACCACATCCCCTGGCCGTCAAAGAGAAGAAATAATTCACATTTTTGCCTCCCTTTGACTCCACTGATTGCCAAGTACTCTTGGTCATGTATAGAAACCATTTGAGGGAGTAGAGAAACAGATTATGCAACTATACACTTTCCTCAACTACTGAAATGAACTTTTGTTTTCCTTATCAGCCAGGATCCTCATGCCTGTAATGGCAGCAAGAGAAACAGAAGAAATGGAGAAAGATTAGAAATAGGAAAAGATTAGAAATAGCAAAATCTTATGAAAACATTTGGAGAGTTCCTTGCTGATTCATGTGCCAACAATTGGTGTCTGAAATGGAGCTAATTAACATTCTCATTATGATAATCACCTTCAACATTTCCCTTTATTTTCCCGGGCTCTTCCCTTAACTGTCTGTCTCTGAGATAAGAAAATTATTATCAGTGTATCAGCCCAGATACATTTCAGGGGATGAATGGCAAGAATTAATTCGGGTCTATCTGAGGAGAGTACAATTAGGAAGCCTTCATGATGAGACTAAATCTCCAGATTATTGGATCAGATATCCTCATTTCAGCCTGCTCTGAAAGCCCAACACTGCATTCACCTTCCCAAACGCACTTCGAAATAATCACCACTGTGAGGGAGGAAGGGGAGGAAAAGCACCTGGTCTGACACAAAGCAATCGCTGCATGATCATAGAAGTTTTTTTGCTAAGTTGAAATATGTTTTCTGCCCTTTTGTGAATGTTAATTTTATTGTTTTGGTGCAGTAATTTTTATGTTTTATTTTAATATCAGTATCTTTTGGAACTTCTCTTTCACCCCTCTTTTTTTTACCCTTATTTTCTCTGCTGTTTGGGCTCGTGAATCAACACCCCGATACCTCAGAAAAAACTATTGGAATGGATGACACTGCCTGATTTGGTTGTACTGGAAACCCATTTGGGTTACATTATTGAAGATCTGACACGTTGATGGTCAAGAATTCAGGGTGGGATGTAAAAAAAAGGCAATTTCAGATTTGATGAAATCAGTCTTTCCACAGAGAGGAATGAATGTGACTTTGACTTCCAAACTGTCTTTTATCCCCAGACTGGGGTGAGTTGTGCTCTGTGTCCTCTGGGGTCAGGGCTGGAGCCGGGAATGTTGAGTATGGAAATATTTCACCATCTAAAAATTGAGGAGAGCAGGGAAAACAAACTAAACAGTCCCGGATGGACTTTTCACTGATGTTAAAAGGAACTTAAAAGGAGACAGCCAGGGTCCTTTCCCTTTCGAATCAATTCTTCCCCTACCTTTGGAAAAACGGTCTCCAAACAATTCCATCTCTGGTGCCTGAAGTGGTCTCCAGGCTCTCTCATGCACAAGATGACAAATTTGCTGGAGATTTTGTCTGTACCATCAAGCCACAGCCTTCAGCTCTGAACATGACTTTCCTTCTTTATATTTACTGAGAATTCACCCTGGTCTAAGTTATTTATACCCTTAATAAAAGGAATTCCTTTTCTCTCTTTTCATTCTATGGATTATTTAGCTGCTGTCTAATAATTCATCAAAGCTCAAAAGTATCAGGGCTTTTGAAGGGAAGTAGTCTGGTTTTTAAAGACTTCTTGTTGTGGTGTCTATTTTTAATTAAACATTCTCAAAGAAATTTGATCTCTAATTCCAGGCCTATTTTGGGGAAAATACCCTTTATTTTTTTACCTTCTCTGTCACACCCTATACTCTTCCCTTTGCCTTCCTTCCATGTATAGATCTTAACTTTGAGGGGAACTTGAGTGTGGTTTTTCTGGTTTTATCAGACTGAGCCATAGCTGAACACATCGACTAAAATATTTAATTCTTGATAAAATTGTCTTTAAGTTCTTGAAAGAGCAATTTTTCTGGTATTATTTATAGTAACTGGTAGTACTTTTGAACATTAACAGGTGATTATTGCAAGAGATGTGGTGACTATTGGGGAAAATTTAGATTTATTCATTAAGTATGTTTTAATCTCATGTGAACTGAGGAAAACGTGTGAATGCTGTCAGTGCATAATTCACCCCAGCAAAGGAGCAGATCCTGAGATCCCTGGCCATGGAATGAGCACAATGTGGAAAATAATCTGCTTCACTTCTTCGTATCTCAGCCCATGAACGCATGCGACCATGGGAAAAGGAAAATGAAATTCAAATCCTGTAAGCAGCCAATAAATTTTGCATCAGCCTGGTGGGAGCTGTGGCTCTGAGGCCTCGGTGGGCCAGACGGAAAAAGCTTCAGAGTTTTCTGTCATTTCCCAACCCACTTATCCTCCAACCCCCTCCGAGGGCTTCGAAGCCCTGGAGACAACACCAAGAACTTGGAGAATAAAACGAACCTGGTCAAGGAAGGGAAAGGGCAGGAATGAAATGGGATTATCCACAGCTGGAGCATCCCAGGCAGATCCAGAGTGAGATCACTGGGGTCACCAGTAAGCAAAACACTTAGGAAAGAACAAATATTGCATCCGTGCAAATAACACATTTAAAGGACTTGAGACCTGCTCATGAATATTTAATGAACTGAAGACGAAACTAACTTTTTCCATTTCTGATAATCATTTTCATTTTAGGTTTTGTGAGGTTTTTATCCCTGTACTGTAATAAAATATTTCTCCATTAAGAATTTTTGGGTGAATTAAACCATTCATAATGCATGAAGAACTGAAAAAAACTTTACTTGCCTTTGAGTTTGAAAATAATTTCTGGGTTTTTTTTTGTTTTTAGTAGATGGTTCCTTAGAATCACCTCACCATATCACTGTATCCCTGTGTGATAACTTTAATTATAAATAAAATTTAATAGCCGCATTGCTGTAAATACACAATTATGGTGTTAGTGAAAAGGAACATCCTAGACTTGAGCTTTTAAAAATTCCTTCCAGCTGGATCTGATTTCAGTGTTGTTTTGTACCCTGCTTGGGGTTCACAGGGATAAGATCTCTCTTAATTCCTACTTAATGCAACTTGATTTAAAACCTGCCCTTTCTGGCCTGTAAAATTTACCAGTATTTGAAATTTGGTAGATTGTAATATAATAATATTACATATAATATAATAATTTCTGCTGAAAATGTTTCCTTAGGAATTGGTGGTGTGCTAATGATGTACAAGTTCTTCTAGACATGAGAAATTTTTTATTTTTTAATGTCATATGAACTGAAAATCATTACAATTTATGAGATGAGGCAGAAGATAATTTCCAGTCTTCTGAAATTGCTGCTTCCTGAGATCAGTGGGAGCCAGAATATTCCAGAACTGGCACAGCCAGACGTGCTGGTGCTCCATAAACCAGATTCCACCATCATTGGTCTTCTACTTTCCATAATTTTCTTTTAATTCCCTAAACCCTGAGAAAGGATAAAAAACCCTTTCCATGTGTCCTTTTTCCGTGGTGTTCTCCCCAAGCCAAGGATTTTCTGGTGAATACCCACGGCAGCACAGATTTCTCCTGCTGCCTTCATGAACTTTATTCCCTCCCCTATTTTCTTGTGCAAACTCTACAGGATGCACGCTTTGATTTTCAAATCCCCAGCTGTATTTTTCTCCTGGGTTGGTTTTTTTTTTTTTTTCATTTTTGGGGGCAACAATCACCCTTTCTCCCCACCCTTTCCTCAAAAAAAAAAAAAAAAAAAAATTAAAATTAAAACCAAAAGGGAATAAAGACTCCACCTGGCAGCCCACAAGTTGGGAGGAAAAGTCAGATGAAGCTGCTTTGAGAGGTGTGTTCTCCACCAGTGGAGCTGCTCCTGCTGTCACAGGGAAGATTACAGAGCAGTGATTTGTGTAGGGGAAGAAATACCTTCCACAGAGCTGCTTAGGAGTGTCTTAAAACAAAAGCTGCACACTCGAGGGCAATGAATGGTTGTTTTCATCTCAATTTTGTTTTATGCTCTCCTTTGATCTAACATGAAAATCATTACAATTTATGAGATAAGGCAGCAGACAAGACCCCGAGGAGTTCTTTGTTATGTAACGCTCCATCCAATTCATTATTTCGTGCCTCTCTCCCTCAAACAGCTTTCTGAAAGATCAAGTTAGTCAAAGCTACCGTGGGTTTTTTAGCTTTGCTAAAATCCACCGTATTACACGCTCAGTGAATTTCCACAGCTTTTGTTCGAGTCACTGACAGCACCTGTCATTTGCCTTTTTATGTCTTAAAAGCTGCTGGTGGCAGCATAATCAAAGATGTTGAGTAAAAAAAAATATATATATATATCCTGGAGCAGTGGCCCAAAAAAAAAAAGAGTCTGCTTATATTTTAGCAGAGATTCTGCATGTCATAACCTGGAGTTTTATGTTTGGTTTTTTTAGTGTGGGGTTTTTTTGTTGGTTTTTTTT
>VXBN01014090.1:108915-143031 GCA_013397395.1 Sinosuthora webbiana | reverse complement strand
TTTTTTTTTTTCCTTTTGTGTGTCAACACTTTATAGCACAATCAGGTATCTGGGTGAGTTAGTTGAAGTGTTTTTAAGATAGAAAACAGAAACAAAAGTTTATCATTTGGGGCTTTTTTTAAAAAATGAGGGGAAATAATTGCTTTACCAATTGAGTAGTATAGCCAGAACAAGAGGCAGCCATGTCTTTTTCAAGTCTTTGGCAAAATTCTGGTGTTCAAGGGCTGTTACTTGGATCTAAATTCTCAATAAAAGTTATAAAAGTGCCGTGGTTAAAGTCCCAGTGCTTCCTCTAAAAATCACAGCTCCCATGTCTCTGCATTTTCATCTAGGAAAACAAAATTTTCACTTCTTTGACCTTCTATCCTGTAAAGCAAAATAAGCAATTCTTTTCGATTTTCTTTTTTGAAGGAAAAAAGCTTGATATTTCATTCCTAAATTTTACTTTATGGCTCCCTTTGTACAAATGGGGACACCTTGCACTTGTGGGGGAAGACTGGGAAATTTTAACTTGGATTTTGGCCCTAACTGCTGGTTCCTTTCCAAAGGAAATTCTTGCCTTCGGAAGGGGAATATTCACTGTAAGGAGCAGAGGCTGGAGTTAATGACTTGTCACATTCTGAGTGCTCCCGAGCAGGAAATGCTGGATTTGTTAAAACCCCAAAAGCCTGTTCTTTCCTCTAGTAACACCATTAAAGTCACCTGTCAGACACGCAGCTTTCCATGGGCGACTCCAGGCTTCTTTTAGCTGGAATTGATGCACTTTTAAGAAATAAATCTTTGATAATATAATAGTTTCATGTACTGCAGCCAAGGCCATGCAGTTGGCTGTACATCTTCTGCGAGCAGCAGCCTCTGGTAATTAAATGTCAGGTATTCTGAAGCTATGAATGTTTTTTTTTCCCCCTCCCTCATTTGTCACCAGATCTTTGGACAGGAACGTTCTTTGTGTTTTTATAAGCAAAGTAGATTTTATGACGGGATTTTGCTGGGAGATTTATTGTTTTCACTCAAAGGATTACTTTAATTCTTCTGACTGGCCGGATGCAATTATGAGATGCCAAAATTAAAGCTCTGCAGGATTCAGTGGGACAGGTTTCCTCTTCTGGGGCTTTCCTATCCCACCCCATCAAATGCTGTAATAGAGACAGAATTTTCTCCTTCAAGAGTTGAGAGGTAATAATGGGAATTTTTCAATTCATGGAATGGTTTGGGTTGGAATGGACCTTAAAGCTCATCCCATTCCAACCCCTCCCATGGTCCCAGGCTGCTCTAAGCCCAGCATGGCCTTGGACACTTCCCACAATTTCTCTTCCATTTTACAGGGTTTTATTTTAAGTTCAGCTGTGTTGGGAGGTGTGAACAGAGCAGAGCCCTGGTTCTCAGCACATCAGAAGCAGCTTCCCCCTCCCTGGGCAGTCAATAAACTCTGTGTGCTCCAAACCCAGTCTGGACCTCCCCCCATGGAGGTACTGAAGGTTTTATTTCTGGCCTTATTTACCTGGCTGAAGCCAGGAGAAAGCTTAAAAACCCAAACCCCAGTCTAATCCAAAGAATTCCTCCACTCAGCCATTTGGGAAACACGGAAATTCAGGGATGCAGAGCATAGTAAACTTAATGGAGTATAAAGCAGTGTTTTTTCAGTTTATTCCAACGTGTTTTGACCCGCAGGAGAGCAGGTAACTTTGCAGCAAATTCATCGCTGGCATTATGTTTTTCCTGTAGGTTTGGAGGGGTTTAAAAATTCCTTTTTAAGCCCATCTCATCAAAGTCGAGCCTACTGGGGCTGGGGGGAGACGTCTGCCCATCTCAATGACATTCTTGGAGATGTTAATTTTTGCCACTTTATGCAGCACTCAGAATTTGTGAATCTTTTGCAACATTCATAAGGGACTATAGAACATTTCTAGGAAAAAAAAAATATATAAGAAGGGAAAGTAGGTTAGACTTGAAAGTTGTACAATATTCACAAAGGCTCTGAAAAGATGCAAGCACCTGCACATTCCTAAACTGGCAGGAAATATGAGGGGTTTGTCCTGTTTAACAGAGTTGGTTTGAAAATAACTTGGGTTACGTTAAATGTGAGTAAAAATATGGGCAAGAATAAAAATTATTTCAGTATCTCATTAAAAACAAAGCCAGCAATAGATTTTCTTCATAATCTTCTTCGACCTTTAGTTTTTTGTTTTTTTTTTCTTGTAGCTGGTGTTAGGTTTCAATGATTTTCTGTAAAAGATGCATATAGAAATCTCAATAGGGTAAGTTGTGCTTATTAAGGAGCATTGCCAGGACTTTGTTGTTTCCAGGTTTGTTTTCCCTAGGATGGAGAGAGAAACAGAGAAATAGGAAAAAAAACCCCAAATTTATTTTAAATTAAGAAACGCAGTTCTACTTTTCTGAGCCTTACTCTTCTTATTTCATGGTAAATACTTTCAAAGATAAACAGTTGGGACCACAGCATTATTTAGGATTATCAGAAAAGCTTGAATTTAGCCTAATTCCTTTAACACAGTGAAAGGTTTATCAGTGGTGATTTTAAGAAAAAAATTTGTGGGAAGGTCGAGAGATTTTGGAAAATGTAACTCATGGCATGTTAATAAATGCATTATTTTCTGTGCCAAATTTAAATAATCTACCTCATTCCATAAAGAAATATTTAATTTGAAAAGCAACATCCTATGAAAACCTTTGAAATGTCTTTGTATGAGAAACTGCAACCAAGCTGATACTGGGAGTGAAAACCAAAGAGATGGAAATGCAAAGTGTTCATTTAAAAAAAAAAAATCCAGTTCATTTCTCTACCTGCATTTCTTCTCCCTAATTTCAAAGGTAGGAACCCTCTAAGGAGAAAGATTAAATATGAATAAGAATAAAGAAAGGTGAAGTTAATAAGAAATAATTCTGAACCTGAAAAATGTCAGTCTCTTTCCAACATCCCTATTTATAAGGCTGCTGAACTGGAGCTCCTCACTCCCACATGCAAGGAGGGTTTGCTGGAGGTGGGTTTTTCCTTCCCTTGGAGGAGAGGGGAGCTCCCGGCTCAGGTGCACAAGTTTCCCAACTCCTGCTCCTGAGGAGTGAGAAGAAGCACCAACTTGCCCTGAGATAAGTTCTTACATCTTCAGAGCAGTGAATAATTGATGAAAGCCCCGTTCTCAACTCGCAGAGGGAGCACGATTGTGTGAAGGGAAGGAACTCCTGGGTTTAAGGCACAAAAGGGAAAGAGAAATAAATTAATATAAATTGTGGGAGTTCCCCTGTACAGGCCGGGCTGTCCTGCAGGGAAAGGAGCTCCGGCCCAGGGTGAGGGACAATCCTGCTGAGGCCTTGAGTTTGAGCTTCCATGTATTTCAGGTTCTGTGCTGCCCAGGGGTGCAGCTCTGAGCTCACAGTCAGTGTCACTCAGCTCTGCACACAGCAGGGACACAAAACAAATCCTTTTCCTGCTGCACACCAAGGACAACTTTCAGGCCCAACAGCACAAACAAGGGTGGGCTGGAGGGAGGAACAAGAAGGATGAGACCTCACAACCTGGAACTGGACAATTAAACCCCAACATGCAAATAGACCAAAACTTATAAAGATGCAAGACCTTACGACCGTTTGTCCATTTTGTGACCATTTTGTGACCATTTTGTGACCATTTTGGGTCCACCTTGGCTGTGGCCCTGGTCAGGCCCTGTCCTGCCCAAGGTGGATCCTTAAAGGCCTTTTAATAAATCTCTACTTTATTCTCCAGCTCTGTCCAGTCTCTGTTCCAGGTCAGCCTTCCAAAGGCATCACCCTGACCTGAGCATTTTGATTCCAGCAGAGAAGTTCTCCTGTAAACACAGTGATCCTTCCCTGGCACCAGCCAAACCGTTTGAAACGTGTTGCCTTCCACCATATGCTCCCTCAGTAGAAAAATAAAGGGAAATATTTAAAACATTACGCTTAAAGCCCCAGATCTTCCCTCCTTAATTTGGCAGTTTGCAAAACATGGCATTTGTGAGAATCTGGCACCACAACTGTGGGAGCATCTCCATCAATGCAAGAGTGGAAAACAAACTCCCTGGCAGCAGCAGGCACAGCTGTGGGTACCCACTCCCTCCCTCTCCTTCCTACCAGGGAGTGCTTTTTTTAGCCTAAACTGTTTGTGTGATTAGAGGAGAGGGGGAAAAAAAAGTGAGATTAGCAATGTCTCATAAAAAGAAAAGACCTTTAAATGCAGTTCAGGCTTCTGCAAAATAATTCCTCACAAACTTGGCAGTGGTTCTCCAAAAGAAAAAAAAATAAAAAATTAAAAATCAGCCACCTGCCGTCTGGAAATAACTTACAGTAATGACAAAGGAGTTAAATGTATTTTTAAAAAAGAATTGTTTCTGCATGAAATTTTTTTTCTTTGGCCACTTCCACCTCCTGCTCATGGCCTGGACCCTGCAGAGGGAGTTTAGTGCCACTTAATTCTGGTTTTGGATGTCTTGGGTGCTCACCTGAGCTTCCCAGACCATCACTCCAGCGCCGCAGGTCTTTAAGGGAGACTAAATTAAAAGCAGCACAACCGAAATAAGATTAGGTTGCTTATGGCTGCACAAGCAGTTTCTGTGCATTGGGCTGCTAATTATAATGTTTCTTTTAATGCCATTTATTTGCATATCTTTGGGTGTATTATACAGCTTTGCAAATTCTTAGCAGGCATTTGGAAACCATTATCCATTATTACTTCCTTAAAATCATAGCACTTAAATCAGGTCACCCAGCTGTTCAGCATCTGATAACAAGATTAGAGGGATTGATTGTGTTCTCTGTAAGGCTGCAAATACCTATTAATCTAGGAGCCTTTGGAAGTTCATCAAAATGATATTTTTCTTCTGAGAACGTTATAAACAGTTGAAAATACATCCATAATTTGCAATGGGTATTTTAGGCTCTAAGGTACATTATTCTTTTTGAATACTAATCTTTTTAGCTCTGGCTGTAATTATTATAACTTCACACAGTGGATAGTTAATACTCCAAGTTTCTGCTATTTAGTATGGTGGAGCTGTCCCCGTTTTCATTAATTCCATCAATCAAACTTAACTCTCCTCCACCTCTAAGAAGTAATTATAATTATTTTTGTGACCATATATATGCTAATGAAAGAAGTATTTCATGACATTTTAATTAATTCTCAAAATGCTTATGGACTCGACGCTGACATTGTCTCGGAATGAGTGGTGCAGAGAAAAAAGTCAAATTATGAAGTTATGGCTAATTGGAATAAAGCAGGAAATTCTGGCAAACAGGATCAGAGCCATCTTGGTAATTCATTTACTTTTTAATTTTCTTTGGTGTAATTACAAATTTAAATGTTTTGCTTTCAGCGTAAATCTGCATTTTTGAAAAATTTGTCATGTGGATTTTTAATTTTTGTTTTTTACTTTTTTTGCATCTTCTCTCTCCTTGATCTTTTCTTTGTTTTTTAAATTTGGTGGTGCACTCTGGCACCCAACCCCTGTCTTCATCGTAAGAAAACGAAGAAAACTCTGAAAATGACAAAATGTTTTTATGTACATAGAAACTAATTTACTAATCAGTTATAGAAACAATTCTGACTTTCAAAGGTGTCTTAAGGCACTTCAATGTCCAGAGCAGGACTTGCTGAAGTCAATTTAAAAAGTGTTTGAAACCCAACTGGATATTTTGAATAACAAAAAGAGTGGGAAGAAAGTTTCCAGATTTTTTTATTTGGCTTTGAATTCCTTTGCTCCACCTCTGAATCTCAGCCATAAGCAAAGAATAAAATAAATATGGTTTGATATTTTAGAATCATAAGCGACCCTCTGGTGACACAGGAGTCATTTGTGATGGTGTTGCACGGGCGATTTATTAAGAAATTGGGTTTTTGGAGGGCTGCAGAGAGGTGGGAGGGGAAGGCACACTGTGATGTTTGCTGCTCTGTGCCCAGCTGGAAATGCCCAAACAGAAAAAAATATCCCTGCCCATGGTGAGGATGTTGGAATTGCTGATCTCTGCATCCATTCAACCCAAAGCATTCTGAGATTTAGAAAATTAGAAAAAAAATAAATCTGCACCTTCAATCCCCTTTTGATTGACCTCCCAAGGGAGATGCCCCAGCCCAGGAAGTGCCTCCAGACCTCCCAGTCCCCCTTTGATGGCTCCAGGTGATGCCCACGGACCTGCTGATTGAGCCAGTCCTTGCCCCAGGTTAGATTTAAACCCTTCAGATCCTCCTCCTTTCCCTCCTAGGCTTGACCTCCCATTTTCTGCTCTGAATTCCTGCAGCCTCCTCTGACAACATCAGCAAGGCAGCCGAGAAAAATCTCTGCCCCGAGCCCCCGGAGAAACTTCAGAGTCCGGGGGATTTGTGAAATATTTGCTTTGTAACAACAAACAAGGGTGAACATTAAAGATGTGAAATACGTGCCGGCGGTTTTTTTTTTTCCTGGCGAGGGATCCTGCAGAACCAACAATGTCATTTCTTTTTGCACTCATCATTAGCAGCCCCTTTGTCAGCACACAGTGGCTGTGTTCCCTTTGCTGTCAGAGCGGCGTCGAGGGCAAACGCTCCGAGCTCAGCCATTTCTGGGGCACTGCACTTCTTGTTCTTCTGCATGAAAAACCCAAAATATAGTGTAAGTTGTTGGAGTTTGGAGTGATGTCATGGGAAGGCTGAGCTGGAACAGAGACTGGACAGAGCTGGAGAATAAAGTAGGTATTTATTAAAAGGCCTTTAGGGATCCACCTTGGGCAGGACAAGAGGCCAGGGCTACACCCAAGGTGGACCCAAAATGGTCACAGAATGGCTGACCAGTCACAAGGCCTCACACTTTGATAAGGTTTGGTCCATTTGCATATTGGGGTTTAATTGTCCAATTCCAGCTCCAGGCTGTGAGGTCCCATCCTCCTTGTCCCTCCCTCCAGCCCACCCTTGTTTGTGCTTTTGGGGCCTGAGAGTTGTCCTTGGTGTGCAGCAGGAAAAGGATTTGTTTTGTGTCCCTGCTGTGTGCAGAGCTGAGTGACACTGACTGTGAGCTCAGAGCTGCACCCCTGGGCACCGCAGAACCTGAAATACATGGAAGCTCAAACTCAAGGCATCAGAGGAAGGCAGGAAAAAAATCCAGATGTTTATTGTGACAGGGCAGCTAAAAGGGGTGGGGTTCTGTCCTGGCAGTGGTGGCACATCAGGTGGAACCCGAATTTTGTGTCCGTGCAAAGTCTCCTCCCTCCCTGTGTGGTTCCAGCTCCTTTTCCTCATCACCCCTCTCAGCACTGATGGCCCTTCCTGCAGAAATTAAAATTTTGCCATTCCAACCTCTCAGATCCATTGCCCGCCAGACCAAAGGAGATTCAGCAGCTGCTGCATCAGATGGAACATCTTTATAATGCCCAGGAGGGGCAGATGTGATGGGCTGTTTTTTTGCTCAGGTGTGTGAGATGAGGTTTCCATGAGCTGTTTTGGCTGTCCAAGTGGAAATGATGCAGGTTGGAGCTCACCTTGGTTGTTTATTTCCCTTCCATCCTGCTTAAATTAATCCCTAATCTCTCCCCCTTCACACGATTTTGAGCTGAAGGCAGCCCTGGACCCTTTTCCGTGGGTGGTTTGCTGGGTCACTGGAAGGATGTGAGCATCTCTTGGAAATTCTGTGCACTCGCCTGGAGACTGAGATGATTCCATTGCCCAGGATCTTGATCTTGAGGGTGTTTTGTTGTCAATAATTATTTCTAACCTAATGAAATTCCTGTAGGGAGAGTTAATTTAAAGTTTCCAGTCAATGCCCAGACACAGACTGCTTTATCCCACTCCAGCATTTTCTCTGGGGCATTCAGGATATGTTGTTTCAGGAAAATTCTGAAGAAAAAGCAAAATAAAATTAATGAAAATGTATTGGTGGAAGTTTATAGATTCCATGCACCAAAACTTACTTTTGGGGGGTTTTATTTGGGTTTTTTTCTGGGAGAGGGGGGTGGGTTTTGTTTGGATGTCTTGTGTTTCTTGGAGGTTTTTGGTTTGTTTGTTTTGGGTTATTTATGGGGGTTTTGTGGGGGTTTTTTGGGGGTATTTTATTGGGAGTTTTTTGGTTGGGTTTTTTTTTGTGTGTTTTGTTTTTTTTTTTTTTAATATGATTTCATTAAACCATTGGGTAAACTTCGAGTTATATTTAATTTCTGTGCTTTTCACAAACATCCCAAATTTTCTTGAATTGTCTGTAAAAGCCATTGGGAAATAGATGGAAAAACACGGGTTTGCAGCAGTAGCAGATAGGATTTTATTTTCTTTTTCAGGTACGGGGCTTTGGGAAGAATTGGGGATTTTTAAATCAGACTGCAGGGAGAGTGTCTGGTGGAATTGTGTGTAAACTTCCCCAGAGGACCTGGATTAAACAGCTCCAATGGGCCCTGTGGAGCAAATTTCCTTGGACTCTGCTGCTTAAACCACCCCAAACTCTGGGAATCCTGGATCAGCCAGGAGTTTCCCTTGGTGGCACCACAAAGAGGAGCAGTGTCAGCAGAGCTAAACTCCAATTGCAATGTAATAATAATAATATTAACAGTGATAATAATAACAATAATAATAATAATGATAATTTCATCCAACTTTCTGTACTAAAACCTTTTTATTTTTTAAGGACTATTAATTCTGTGCAGCTGAATATTTTATATATATTTTTTTTTAATCACAGTAGGGATAAACAATGGTATTCCTCTACTTCTCAGGAGCTGTTCTTTTTTATTAAAAGGACAGGGAAAAAAAAAAGCTTTTATTGAGTCATGCTTGGTAGGGGTTTTTTATGAAGGCAGTAGAGAAAAAAAATCAACAGCAGTTTTTCAGGTGAACATTTTGTGTGGTACTGCCCCTCATGGCACAGTTTGTGTTTGAGCAAAGTACAAATTTCCAGGGTTTGATCCAGAATTGTGTCAAATCCTGTGATTCTGGCAACGCAGATCCTGAAAAATCCCCTCAGTGAAGAAATAACGGGTCATACACAATATTTCTGTATAAATAACCTCACAAAAAACCCCAAAAGAACCCAAAACACATGCTCCTTTTATAACAACAGTGATCTAAAGCGTGTTGCATTTCAAGTTCATTAATTCCTGCAAAATCCGTGGTATTAAAAATGTAAATGGAAGTTTTATGTGGAAGGAAATAAATTCCAGGAGCTACCTGAAAATCAAATTGCGTGTAGAAGTGATTTGAGACTTTGGAAAATGAGAGAGTCTCGTGCAGGGAGATGATATTTAATGGCTCATGGAAGCTCAGTTCACACCTTGAAGAATGATGTAAATGTCTAAATCTAAATCTAAATCTGAGCAAACAGCACGCAAAGCACACCAAGCAGTGCCTGCAACACCACTTTCAAAACCTATTAGGAAATACAAAGGTTAAGCAGGTCCAATAAATAACCTCAAAGTGATAGCAGAGGAATTGGTGCCAAAACTGCAGGGATGTGTGCATGGGATTGTAATGAAATTTCTGAGAATCTCGGCGCAGGTGGCAAAGGCTGTTGTCGGACTCAGTGAGCTGCAGAAAACTGCTCAGACTCACAGAACAATTAGAAAAACCCAAAATTCTGTGTTTAAATGAGTTCACCTGTCAATAAATTGGGATTTTTCTGTCACGTTTTGATTCCTCAGGCTGTCAAATGGCGAAAACTTTGCTCTAGAAGGTGTCTCAGAGCTTGATTTCCTTGACCCAACCCTTGGGCTGTGCTCTGTTGGAGGTAAGGTTTTCAACTTGAGTTCAGAGCTCTGGTGGAAGAACTTTTATGTGTCTGTATTTTTCTATCCCTTCCCCTTCTCCACCCACCCATCCCGTGGCTTTACAACACCAATCCCATGCCAGGAGAGGAAAATTTCAGGGCAGAACAAAATTATTCTTAATTTCATCCCTGATTCCACATTCCCAGTGCATGAAGCAAATTTATGCTTGAATTTGTGCCAGACCTCACTGCTAAAATGTTTTTTTCTTTCTGCTTGCCTTCCCCAGTTCCCTGTAATATTGTGGGTGAAAAAAACCTTATTTTTCTTTGTGATATTTTCTAGATAATGTTTCGCAGATAAATATTTTCTATTTTCTCTCACATTGCTTTCTTCTTTTTAATAAAGAAAAAACTGCCACTGAAACTATTTCCAGAGGAAGGGACTGTTGATATTCAGAAGAAGAGCTTTTTAAAAATAGCTTTTCTTGGCTGCTTATAAATCTTTATCATCACTAAACTCCAGTAATCAAATAAGAACAGTTAAAACAGTTCAAGAAAAAAAAATAAATAAAAATGGCTCTCCAACAACCTCAGTAGCTTTAATGATCTGGTAAAAGACCCAACAAATAGACATAATTATCATAAAAAAGCTATTACATAGCTCATCTCATTGGAATTGTTTATGGGGTAGAAATTAAAGTACTTGGAGCCAGCAGAGGTTTCCTTTGCTTTCAGACACTGTCCCTTCCTGCTGGGCTCGGTGAAGCCACCCAGGCTCTCTCCCTGAGAAAGCTTTGGGTAATGAAACCCATCCTGTTCTCTTAAAATAAAGGAAAAAAAGAAAAAAGAAAAAAAATATCTCAATTTAGTGATTTCTTGTGTCTGTTTCTGTACCAGCTGACAACAATCAAGTGCTTGTGTCCATCTGGTTCCCCAGATATTCCTCACTGGCACCCAAACCTCTTAAAGCCTCTGGTAAGGGAGTTGCTTAACATTTGTATAGGAATAATGTAATCTCAGTTCCCTGTTTTCAGTGAAATAAAACAGTCCTGAGTGGGAAAAAACCCTAAATTATGAATTAATTTGTTTCGATTTAACCCTCCGTGTCTTAGGGAAGACTTTGGTTTTGGAACCTCTGCTGCCTCTAGCAGTGGAGTTAAAGCTTTTCCCCTAAATTTGCCCTCTAAATATTTCTGTTCTTCCCATAAGGAGCAAAATACCTCCTAAAAATATCAAATTTTACTCTAATACACACAAAGATTAACTAATTTTCCTTTTCTCAGTACTTACATGCAACAAACTCCGTTCCCAGGGCAAAGGTAACTTTTAATGAGTTGATATTTATGGGGGTTTTTTTAAATGGTTTTGCCAAGTGTTTCGAGGTTTGTTCCTCTCGTTTGTGTTTCGAGTGGGTTTTGATTTTCTTTTTTTCTTTCTTTTATTTTTGTCAATATAAACCTCTAAAGCCAAGAACTCTGCACTCAATATTTATTCCTGCTGCGCGTTGCTGCCCCAGACACACTTTAAGGACAGGTTTCTTTCTGCCCATGATTGATTTGCCCCATAAACCAGTCCTCACACAAAACTCACGAGGAACAAGTGATAGGCCAGGAAGAAAGGAACTTGCTTGGATTTCTCCCTCTCTAATTCCAGTTTTAACCATTTTTATGCCTCCCTCTAGACTGAAACTCCAATTTAACCCCTAAGTGAGCTTGGACTGGGGCTGAACAAACTTAAGGAATAAAGGGAGAACAAAATGTAGGCAAATCCTTGGAAGATCCTGGTGCTTTTTATTGCCTCTGGGTGGAACCCTGGCATAAATAAAAATATCCTGGCTGCAGCCTTTAATGCAGAATTTATTGTGAAGAAAACCCTAGGTGGATACACTAATGAAGTAACATTTGCTGCTACTAAATTTAGGGAAGGGGAAGAAAAAAGAAATCAATAATTGCTGCATTGCATCACTGAATTAAAGAGTACTGAAGGAAAAATATGAAGTGCTCCTGTAAGTGTCAATATGTGGCATTAAATTTGTTTTAATTCATAGGAGCAAGATATAATAAATATAATACCAAGATTTTTAAGCCAAATAGATGAAGCTCAGTAAGCAGGGATGAAAAAAGCTGCCCAAGAACGTTGACATCTGTTCAGAGGTGTTGTAGATGACCACAGCTGTGAGGAACCTGTAACTTCCTCTGCACAGTTTTGTGGGAAACACGAGTTTTTGGAGAGTTGATGGACAGAAATATTAATTTTGAAGGTGATATCAACTAATGGTTATAAAACACAGAGGAAATTGTCGTTCCCCAGACGAAAACAGAAATTGGCTTTGATATTCTGGTAAAAAGCCACGTTATCCCCTTGGTGGGGTTAAATATTCCTGTTCCTTAATGAAGGATTATTATAAATGGCTTTGAAATTCACTGTATTTTGCTAGGCTGAGGCTGGGTATCTAAAATGCTGCAAAACCAGGGACTGGGCTGGAGAGATGCATTGCCAGATTTCCATTCCCATACCCAAATTCCTGCTGCTGTTGATGACTCAGGGCTGGTGGGGTGTTTCTGACTGTCCCTGTCCTTTGTATCTGCCCTGTCCTGGGAACCATCCCACCCTTTGCTCCTCATTAATTCCCCGAAGAGCAGCAGGATGAGGGAAGTGTCTCTGGGGGAGGAAGGAGCTGCTGGATTATTATCACACAATATTCCTGCAGGGAGAGCTCCTGTTGGAGGGTGAGTGGTGACAACACAAACAGACATTGCAGGAGAAATCAGCTGAAGGCTGAGAAAAACTGTTGGAACCCTGGGCACTGAGAATTTCGGACTTTCTGTGCTCACAGGCACTGACCCCCAGGCAGACACTGCATTGGACCTGAGGCCGTGGAAAAGGCTCCCAAAATTGAGTGACAGCACTGGGATTGTGGGTGTGGGGTTTGGATAGAAGTGTGTGATCTCACAGGGTAGAAAACTTAGAGTTTAAGGGTTTAGGATATAGTAATATATATGTAAAACAAGATGGAGGTTTTAGGGTGTAGGTCAGTCCTTCTTTTTCACCTTCTTCTTTGTGGGTCTGGGTGGTGCTTTGTAATTGGATAGAAAAGTCTTCATTGTGGGCCATGGGTGGTTGGTTATTGGGTCAGAAGTAAAAATAATTTAGGTGTCATTTCTTAATTGGACAGTTTATCTTTAAAAGGCCTTGTAGAGAGAGAGACAGGGCTCCATTTTTAGTTTGTTAGGTGGAAGTGCTGTAGAACTCACAGCCTGTGAGACTGTAACGTAGATAAGAATTAATAAACATCTGAGTCCAAACAAGAAATATTGTCTTAATCATTTAATCCCGACTTTAGCAAAAAAGAAACCTAAAACAATTCTTTCACGCTTTGCAAGGATGTCACCAGCTCTCAGGGAGGCACAGGTGGATTGTCCTTTTTCCATTCTTGCCCAAAGACCCCTGGGGAACAGGTTTCCATTTGCACCAGGCACGGTACAGGTGGACGATTTCCCCGGTGGAGGATCCGCAATATAAACAGACGAGATAAGGTCGGATGGTTTCCACATCACAGGTGGCAGCAGATATCCCCGCCGTGGGCTGAGGGCTTGCAGCTTGTCAGGCTCTTCAGGGGGATGAGCAGGGCTTGGCTGGAGAGAAGCAGAGAAGGTGAGAAAGGGCCCAGGGAGAGTGGCAGGGGGAGAGGAGAGGGAGACGAGGCGTGGGATGAGGCGAGGATGTATTTTCTCACCTCTGGTGGGGCGGCTGTGAAAATGAGCGTGAGCAGAGATAGGGGAAGGCGAGAGATTTCCATGGAATCTCTTCCCATGCCAGCGATGGCAAACGGGGTTGGCAGCAGCAGCCACGGCTGCCTGGAAGAAGAGGAGGTAGATTTTGGTGAAATGTGGTGAGAGCAGAAGGGAACGAAACGGCAACATTGGGAAATCAACACTTTGGTCTCTTTGATCTTTGTGAGTCTCCCCACAGCCACACGTTTTGTCGTCATATCCTTGTCTCCCCTGCTAATTCGCTGCCTTGGTGATGCCTTGGGGAAGGCAGACATGAAACAGAGACTGGGCAGAGCTGGAGAATAAAGTGGATATTTATTAAAAGGCCTCTAGGATCCACCTTGGGCAGGACAAGAGCCTGGCCAGGGCTACACACAAGGTGGACCCAAAATGGTCACAAAATGGACACAAAATGGACACAAAATGGACAAACGATCACAAGGTCTTACATCCTTATAAGTTTTGGTCCATTTGCATGTTGGGGTTTAATTGTCCAATCCCAGCTCCAGGTGATGAAGTCCCATCCTTGTTGTTCCTCCCTCCAGCCCACCCTTGTTTGTGCTTTTGGTTCTGAGAGTTGTCCTTTGTGTCCTTGTTTTGTGTCCCTGCTGTGTGCAGAGCTGAGTGACACTGACTGTGAGCTCAGAGCTGCACCCCTGGGCAGCACAGAACCTGAAATACATGGAAGCTCAAACTTAAGACATCATGGCAAGCACAATATAAGATTTTTTTTGTTTATTTGTTTCAAAGAGTTTCAGCTGTAAGACCAAATCCTACTTTGAGTCCAAACTTGATGTGGCTGTGATGGTTTTGGGGTGGGGAGCTGAAAGTTGCTGAGAGGAGAAAATGCTGCAGGTTGGGATGGGAAGCGCCTGCCAGAGCAGCTTTCCAGCCTCTCCCCATTGATTATGGCTCTGTTGCTTGATTAAGTGCAGGAAGGAGATTTTAACTTTAATTTTTCATCTGTGATTCACTCAAATAACACCGTAGGATACACTTGCACGCATATCCCGAATATATAGGACAGGCACTATTGAACAGGGAAACAGTGGAAAAGGAAAAATGAAGAAACAGACATGGAAAATGAGGAATTTGAATCATGTTTTGTTACAGGAGGAGTTGCCTGGCACAGCCATGAAGTGCAAGGCCACTAAAGATCTCTTTTAAATGCATGCATCTGAAATAAATCTAAAAATATATTTTTATTTTGTTTTCTTCCTTCTTTAAATAAAAGAAAAAAACCCCTAATTTTGATAAAAATGCTTCATCCTGTGGTCTGAAATAATTTCCTCTGTTAGTCCTCAAGGCTCTTCACAGTGTACAGTAATTTTTTTGGGCTCCAATTGAAATTTAGTAGTGAAGTTTATCCATCTGAAACGAGAATTTTGTGTTAGGTCAAATTTGCATGCATTTGTATTTATCTTTGAGTTTGTTTCTAACTTGTGTCAGATATACCTGAACTACCAGGTCAGCAAACTTGTACTTGTCTCACAGGAACAAAGAATTGGGTTATAGCAAACATCATCCTTTGCATAGCAATGAAGAAATAAGAAAAAAAATAAAAAAGAATGGACTTGAGAGGTTTGAACTGGTCTAAATATCAAATCAAATTCCTTTAAAATGTGAACTGTGGAAGCTAAAAGTATCAAAATTGTCTCTTGGGTGAGTTATCCTCATGTACTCAGCCGAGCATCTGGTTAGTAACTTTTCTTATCAGTGAGAACATCATTTTCTTGAAGTTAAGGGAGTATTTTGCAGTCATTTCCCAGGGACTGGTGTTCCATCATTTCACCCCAGAGATGTTCCTGGTTTGCATAAAATATGACAGCAACTCTCTTATCTTCAGGACGTGGCAAGAAGAGAGCTGGTGATTATGGAAGATAAATATGGGCAGTGCTGATTAGTGAAAATGATTGATAAATGGGGTGGGGACCGGGAACAAATGTGAGACACGAGACGGCAGAAACAAATGTTCAGGTTTGGAGTTCTGTCCTCAGAAAGTCCCTGCCTGTCAAATAGGAGGAAATAAATTATGAGAGTGTTGGCATTTGATATTTCCAGTGACAGGGGTGACATTCATGAGATGTATGTTGGGGAGTCACTGCCCAAAGCGGGTTTGTCCAGCCTGGGCAGCTCTCCAGGGATGGCAACTGAGCTCAGATGTGCTTTGGAGGCTGCTGAAGAGGAATTTTCTGCTCCCTGGGGCAGGTTCAGCCTGGGCTGGTCACACCCTGGGGCAGAGTCCTGGTTTGTCACACACGGCCTGAGTGCCTCTGGTGCCACTTGAGAACAGCCAGACAAAGCAGTTTCAGAGAGCTCAATGTTTATCTCAGAACTTTAGTGGTTTAAAGTCAGCAATTGACCTGGATCTGCCTCTCTTGACATCAGTGACCAAATTCCCACAGATTATCACGGAGCTGCGTTTCATCCACGCGCTCCTGGTACCTTTTCCTCCTGTGCTTGAGCTGAGTTTTAGAAAATGAATTGAATGTTTATCTCACATCTTTAATGGCTTAAAGTCAGCAATTGACCTGGATCTGCCTCTCTTGACAGCAGCGACCAAATTCCCATGGGCTCTCATGCAGCTGTGTTTCATCTGCGCATTCCTGGTACCTTTTCCTCCTGCGCTTGAGCTGAGTTTTAGAAAATGGATCAATATTTCATTTTTCCACTTAAAGCTTTTCTTTTCTTAGTTGACATAACACCAATATAAAGAGGAGCTGGCTCCTGGTGGCCTCACGCCCCATCTCATCAGGTTAATCATTTTTATGCCTAATTTCTTGTATTTTTCAGTCTACACCTGGCTATTTTTTGTTGTGTGCAGAGTAAAAGCTTTGTTTATTTGAGTCAGAGAGTCCCTAAGGTTGGAGAAGACCTCTGAGATCAACAAGTCCATCCAAATAACCCAGCACTGCAGGTCCACCACTAAACCCTGCTCCTAAGCACCACATCTACATGGGGAGTTCATTAAGGCCTTTGAATTTGGAAATAACTAATGAGCCAAAATGATATAATCCCTTATTATAGGTGATGTTTTTTCTCTCATTATTTTATGGAAGGAAAATAACTAAAAGGTCAGAAAAATTCCCCGTGTCCTAAGCTGATGTTGGATGGTTTATTTTTTTTTTTTGAGTTACAATATTTAAATGTCAAGCGTCCACAGGAGAAATAAATTATTCATTATAATTAGAAAAAAGTAATTTTTTTTTTTTTTTAAATCATTTATTGGTGACTAAGCAGCATATTCAGTGAGAATGTTTCTTCTTTTGTACAGTAGCTGTGTACTTTGAGATAATGTTCTAATTAACCTAATTGCAGCTATTGTATTGAACTGTAGGTTGAGATCCAAAGTGTCATGGCAACATGGAGAAAAGCTCTGCAAGCCTCTGCTTTCTCAGTAGAGTCTCAAAAATAGCTCTTTATTCTAGGAAATAAGGAGGTAAATCTTCTTAACAAGATAAAGCTTGAACCAAGAAAGAATTTTCCCCTTTGCACTTGATGGTAAAGCATAAATTAAGGATTTCTGCTTCAATTTAATTAGCATAAGCCATCATAATAATGTACCCCATAAGTGTTTGCTTTTCCTGTCTGGAGCAAACCTCCCGTGCTCAAGAGATTTACTGTAAATCATTGAATATTAATTTCTTGGATTTTATTGAAGAACATTTTACACAGTCGGCTTAGGAGAGAGAGAGAACAATCATTTTCTTTCCTTTGCAGGAAAGATCTTATTTAATACAGTGATATTAACTAAAAGGGACTCCATGAAATGCTGCTCCAGTTTTACGATCTTGCTAAAAACTCCGGAGACTTCTGGGAGTGGGAAGTTCAGAAAATGGGAAGAGGATGTTTCAGCTGCGTCTGACTCAAATGATATTAAGTCTCTCTGTTCCCTGCAACTCATGTGATCTTTCATTTCATTAACACTTGTAATGCTAATTAGCAAACGGCTTCTTGGTTTAATTCATAGAAATATACGGTCCCACACAGGCTGAGTAATGATTGCACAAGTGCCATAAATTCAGAAGAGAGCTTGGCATGAATAAAGATCACAGTTCGGGGCTAATAAATTTTATAAGTTTAAAACATAATGGATTAGAGTCTATTTGCACTCCGCTGCTCTGGTAATATCATCAAAGCAAAGGTTTTTACTGCATGTGCTATTTCCCATAAATTAAAAATCTTGCCTAATATCCGCTGCTCGTTCTCCACATCTGGGGTTTTGTTTGGGTTTGGGGGGGGGATTATTTTCTGTTTGTTTGGGGTTTTATTTGTTCATTTTTTCATTTGTTTGCTCAATTTCTCCCTGGGGAGCAAAGTTCATCCTCACTGGACTCCATTTCCACGGGCTCCTCGTGTCTGGGCTTTCTGGAGAGCTCAGAATGACGTCCCACCAAATTAAAACGTCACCAGCTTCTCTGGAGGCTGCCATTAACTGATTTTGGAAACAAATATTTACGAGGCCCATTTGGTTCCCGTGTGTTTGCCTGGGAAATTGGGCAGCTGGGAGAGGCCTTGTGCCAAGACCACTTGTGCTGTCCAGAGCCCTGGTGGGACACTGGGGCTTGACCTGAAATGATCACTGGAATTTTCTGCTCCCAAACATCCCTTTCCCATGTATTCCATTTCACAGTGTAGCTAACATTCTTCTTTTCACAGAGAAAAACCTCCTGGAAAATATGTCATTAACCCAGGAGTTTGCTTTGGGTGGCTGGAAAATAAAAAGAAATGTGAAAATCTGGATTTTTTTTTTCCTTCCCTCCTCTAAATTCAGCCCAAATAGCAAATAACAAGGGATATATAACATTTATTGGCTTCCTAGGAAACACAAAAGGATAAAAATATGAGCGATTTTTCCCTGAAATTCCAGAAATATCCTTAATTCCACATGCAGGAGGAGATGATTCCTCTTATTGTGGTAGATTTTGATAAAATAAAAGCCAAATATTTACCCTGGTGTTACAACAGTTTATGACAACACATTTGCCAAGCTTTTGGTGATGGCACTTCGCATCCAGCTGTTTGGTTTGTGGACACGAGGAGTTGGAGACCCGAATTTCCATCTCTGCCATCAGTGAGCACAATTTCAACTTTTTCCGTGGAATTTTGTCGCCATAAACTTTTCAATTTGCCAAGGAAAGCTGGTCACGAGGCGAAGGCAGCTGAAATACAAGTGCAGAAGTGGTGACCAAAGCAGCACTGTCTGCTCCACTGCACTTAATTTCCTTTGTGAGACTTTAGGCACTTAAAGTAAATCCCAAACCGAAATTCGCCGCTTCTGCCCGGCTGCTGGAAAAGCTGGAACGCTGGTTCTGCCTTTTACGAGCTCCAACATAAATCTCAACGAGTCCTCCATGAATAAAATGAATTGCAGTCTCCAAAGTTCTCTCTTTTCGCTTTAAATTGAACCCGTACCTATTTCTAAACTTTTTTTTTCATTATTATTTTTTTTTTCCTCCCGTGCCTAAGTGAAAATGTTTTCTCTAAATAGTTTTAAGTGCTTAAAAGAATATGTAATTTTATACTTCCTAAGCCCCTTTTCTGTCAGAACGTAAGAGGTCCGCAGAGATTAGGGATTCAATTTAAAAATAATCAAATACTCACTTTTCCTATGAATATTTAGACCGGTGACTTGCCAGAACTCACACCTGAATCTCTCAGATCCTGGGGGCGGTTTTCCATCATTTTCCCTCCACCTCTGCTCATTCACAAAACGGTTTTTTTCAAGCTCTGAGTGCCCAGTATAATCCAAAAAAAAACACATGAGCAGAACCAAGGGTTTGAAGAGCAGCAGGAAAAGTGATCCCAGCCCTCTGCAGCCCTCGAAGGCAAACGTGAATTCCCGAATTCCCAGAGTCAGGAATTTCAGCATTTTCTGTCTGGAAAAGGCTCCAGAGGCTCCAAACGAAGTGGGGTTGCAGAGCTGATGCCGCAATTTGTCACCTACGATGCCCCTGAGCCACCTGCAGCTTGTTCTGCTTTACAGCTGGAGACTTTTCTTTGTTCCTCCCTGGGACACATTCAGCAAGTAACAACAAACCCAAAAACGTAACCGGGCGAAATTTGAAATTTATCAATCCATTATTATTTTATAAAAACAAAATTATTTTTAAAAAATATCTATGTAGTATTACAAATATTGGATAAAAATTTATTTTATTTTATTTTATTTTATTTTATTTTATTTTATTTTATTTTATTTTAATTTTCCAGGGTTTTTTCAGACCATCCAGTCTGACTTCTAAATAGCACAACCAACATTTTTGGCTCAACACTGCTGATCTAAACCTGATCTTTTCCCAAAATGCCTGGTGTCATCTTAGAGAATTCAAAGAAATTAAATGCATTTAAGACCCCCAAACAAATTAGCAACCAACGAATGCTGCTGTTGAGACTGCAAACCTTTAAATCCCTCTCCCCCTAAAATATTTTAAGTTTCTTCTAGGGTTCTGCAGAGATATTTTTGTTAGATTTTCCCGCCACATTTATATTGAGATGAACACCACTTCTCTTTCTAGATCTCATCCTGTATTAGTTCCTACTGCTCTGAGAAATTCTGCTGCTGTTTTTAATCTTTTCCATTGCTCAGTTCTCTCTTGGAGGAAAAGTTCTCTGCCCTGTTGCTCCCTTGCTCACTCACCTTTCTTTAAATAAACATTTGCTTTCCACTTCCTCCTGCTCAGTGGCTACGATGGTTATTGTGAGAGTCATACTCTCAAAGCAAGAAAATAAAAATTAATTCATGCTCAAGTTTCTTCAAAGGTCAGGAAGGATCCGAGGAAAGCTGATGGGAGCTGGGGGTGTAATTTACCTGTCTTGAAAATCCTGGCCATGGGCAATATTATTATTATTATCTATTAAGGAGCAAGAACATGAGTCAGATCCTTTCCACCACACAGGAAGATTTCTTTGGGCCACAGTAAAAAAAAGCAACCAGTAAAAGAAAAAAAAATCCCCAGAAGTATCTCAAACCTTATCTTGGCATGTATGAGTCAGAGACAACAAAAGCTCTGAAAATAGAACACAATTTGTAGCAGATGAGAAATAATTCAGGTTAATGGAACATCAAAAAAAAAAAAAAAGGAGGGAGATACGGACTTCGTAATGCTTGAATAGATGATACTTTGGAAAGAAATAAAATTTATCTAGTGCAAGGAAAAGTTGTGACTACAATTAGGAGAGGATGGCAGCTGCAAGAGCAAAAAGAGAACGGTTAAAGGAAAATATGAAATATGAGAAAGCATGAAAATAAATGTCCAGCTGTCTTCTACACAGGTGTGCAGTGATTTATTGTATGTCCTTACCTCCTCCTTTACCACCAGAACTACTGCCAAATCTTCAGAAATATAATTAGTTATTCACTAAAAATGTCACTTTTTAAAAATATGTTGCTTTGCGCATACATTGGTATCCGTTGGCAGTATTTTTGCACACAGGTATTTTGCTGTAAGTTTTTAATTTTGCTGTAAGTCAAGAGGTGCTTGTTGCTGTTTCCCTCAATCAAAGATCCCACCAGGATTTAAATCCTTGTCGTATGCCTTGCATGCCACACAGTGAGGAAATGGCCTCCAGTTCCACCAGGGGAGGTTTAGATTAAATATTAAGAAAATTTTCTTCGTAGAAAGCATTGGAACAGGGTGTCCAGGGAAGCTTTGGAATCCCAGCCCTGGAGATGTTTGAAAATGTGTGGATTGAGGACTATTTTTAGTGGTTGTTGAATCTAATTACCAATAATGGGATGGGGCGACCGAGAGGCGTTCCATGAGTTTTTTATTTCATTATCAGCCTCAGTGAAGGCAGAGACCTTAAAGATGGTAAAACTCACGCCATAACAACAGAAGCCAAAGT
The DNA here is from genome assembly GCA_013397395.1 of Sinosuthora webbiana. Classification (NCBI taxonomy): domain Eukaryota; kingdom Metazoa; phylum Chordata; class Aves; order Passeriformes; family Sylviidae; genus Sinosuthora; species Sinosuthora webbiana. Next base: position 121,724 of record VXBN01014090.1, on the reverse strand, counting down.
CCTCTTTGTTTACAAGGCCTTTCAAAAGTTTTTTTTAGCCAACAGGCTGATGCTAAAAGCTTACAAGCGTCTATTTAAGCCAATCAATAAACACTACATGTACACCTTACAGCGTACAACAGTTGCTTGTTTTATATTTTTTGCAGCTCAGAAACTTTCTATGCTCTAAATATTTCAAGGCCTAAAATTCAGCTCTGTTTCAAACCTCTATCTATGTAAACTCATTGCAATGTTGTGGGAGTGCTCTGCTTTTTCAGTTCCCACAAGTGGTGAACGTGGTGGTGGTGGCTGATGGTTGGACTGGAACGTGGTGGTGATTGTTGATGGTTGGACTTGATCTAAAAGGTTTTTCCAGCCCTAATTATTCTCTGGTTGGGTTTGAGGGTACTGGAGAGGGCATGGCAGCAGTGCCAGGGGCTTTCTCTGTGTTTTTGTGAATTTTTTTGAGGATCCATCGGGTTAATGAGGGATTTGATCCCTTTGGTGTCAGCTTTGCTGCACCTCTGAATTCGCATCGCAGCCTCCAGAACTCTCAGGGTGCCTTGAAGCTGCCCATTATCTAAACTCACCCCTGCAGTGCTTCCCCTGCAGCTTTAATTCAGGTTTCTCACAAAGATGCTGAGCAGGTGGGTTTTTTTGTTTTTTTTTTTTTCCCCTCCCATAAAATAAATAAATTGTGTCATGGAAATGCATTTTCACTCCTCGTGGAAAAACAGCCTGATGTTGTAAAATTCTGCTGCAGGGGCTGGGAAGGCACTGCAAAGTCTCTGTCCCTGGTGAAAGTGTGGGGAAAATCAAACTGCTGAGCATTACAGCTCAGCTTCAGAGAGGGAATTCATGTTTCTGCTTACAGATGAAGTTGTCCTAAACTGAGATCCAAGATTCAAAGCCTATTCCCCAGTGAAGCATCCTGCCCACACCTGCTGTCTTAAGAATTAAATGGAATTCTCAGTTAGAGGAAAAAAAAAATAAAACCAAAAAACAAATAGAATTTTTCCATTTGCTTGAAAAACTTCCCCGTGGTGGCTGTGGAAAAATATACATTTATAATTATAATGGGATAACATTGCTTACATACAGCTGGGTTTATATTTCATATTCAAGGAAGCACAACCTGTTTCAGTTCCAAGCAAGGCTCTTGCTGATTGCATTTATCCAGCAAAAAAATTCAAAGGGAAAATCAGCATTTGCATCCTTCTCCCCAAAATAGCACCTGAGTGTGCCTGACCAGCCTAGAAAAAAGGTTTCAAAGTTAAAAGACCCTTCAAGGACATCCAGAAATGGACTTTGTGTCATTAAAGTGTTTGTGTGATTTTTCCAGCTGATTCACAGTCACTGTAATTCAAAGGCAGTCGTTCCGTGAAAGTTCAGCAGTAAAAGATTTCCTCCTCCAGGACTCTGAAATGTTTTTTGTTCTGGTGCATTCCAAAAAAAAGACACTGTGGAAATCTGAGGTTTTACTTAAAGAAACAAACAAAAAAAAGTCCAACTACAAGACCAAACACAGACACAAAAAAACCCAAGCACACTTTTAGCAAAAAAAAGAAAAAACTTTTCTTTGTATTTATATATTTTAAAAGGTCAGCTACCTCTGTTCAGCCAGATAATTCAATCAGATTTTGGATTCTGCATCTGCTTTACTTATCTATCCATGTAGCAATATTTAGAATGACTTCTATTTGGGGGAAAAAGAAAATGAGCCTCAAAACTGAGATGATCTTTAATTACTTCAGCAGAGACACCAAGGACATTATTAAAACACTGTTAAAAATGTGCCCTTAAGCATTTTAACTTGCCCAAAACAGAAATTTGTGGGGAAATGTCAAGAAATCTCTGCCATTTTCCAGCAGTGGGTGAATTACCCCATCCCTCAGACTCACAAGGAAGTTTTGCCCTGCAAGTTTTGGGTGCAGTTCTGTCGCATTGGCAAAATAAATTCAACACAATCTTCCACACATTTGGAGGAAAGGACAGAGGATTTCCTGCCTTTTAAACCGCTGGGGAAGGTGAGAAGCAGCCTGTCCACGGGAATATGAAGTGCTGAAATACACAATTAGGAGAGGTGTCTAAAATTTTAATTGAACCACGCCACGCTGTCACCAGCAGCCCTGCAATGCCATTTGCTATAAACCATGTCAAAAGGAAAAATAGGTGTGAGCTGACGTGTGGAGTGTCTGTGTGCTGCTGATGGATATTCCTTCAGAAGGAAAGCAACTGACAGGAGCAAAAACTCCAGAGGTGATTACCCTGTAATTAAATGGAACTGCTGAAGGGTCGGGGTGACAAAAGGTGGGGCAGGACTTCTGGAAACAGGAGCAAATACTGGCTCGGTGACTCTGCTGAAGGAGTTTGGGTTTAATAATTGTAGGGGCTGCTTGTCTCTGGTGCAGATTTGTGTTTTCTGGGAGGCAAAGCAGCCCATTCCTGTTTCCCCCACATTTTCCCCCTCAAGGTATCATAACCCTTGGGAACTGGGCGGGAATTTGGCAGTGCTTCTAAAAAAACCCCTCTCCATCCCCACACCTCCAGCAGGACTTTCTCTGGGAGCAAACACAGCTTTTTTCCAAGCTGTCAGAACTTCCAGCCCAATTTCCAGTTCAACAGACCCCACTTTATTTTAGGAGAGCTCTCTCTGGTTTATTTTAGTGCAGCCAACGCAGCCAACCACGTGCTGACTTCCCAACCCAGGATCCCAGGATCAAGAGTATTTCTTCCCTCCCACACCCTTCATCTTGCATGAATTTAATTTCAAACAAATCTGAGCACTGGTATATATTTATATATATACATTTTATATATTTCTAATATATATTATGTATATGTTTATATATTTTTATATTTTATTTTTTTTTTACAAAAAAACCTTTTACACAAACAAAAAAAAAATCCATCTGCTTGAAATTCTTCAAGGTTTGAACATGAGATATTGAATATTTCTTCCTGTTTTATTAAGAGATAATAGCATATGGAATTTTTTAAATGCCTTCTTTAAATAACATTCTTAGTAAAAAAACCCCAAACAATTAGCATTTCTTTCATCAAGCACATTTGCTATTATTTACCAGCTCGCAGAGTTAATTTTAATCAGCTGAAAGCAAGTAATACTAATAGTAAATAGTTCCCCCTAAATTCTGGATTGAATGCAGCAGACCTTCACTAATTCACATTTTGCTAATCCTCGCTCCTCCTAACACACAAGAGCCTCTCCCTTCACCTCCTGCCTCTTTGCAAAGATTTAATATCATAATGTTTCAGGGGCTTCTTAGACTGGTGGAATCTCATTATTTATACAGCATGAATAATTAAATGAGACCCTCTTTTGAAAATTAAATGAGCCCTGATTTCTGAACTGGGTACCTTCGTTAGAAATTGTGCCAGGAGCTGATCCCCTCTCCCAGGGAATTCCGTCTTCACTGACCTCTGGCTCTGAGGCCTCAGAATTGAAGGCCAGCACACAGAATATGGACAGAAGGGTTCTTATGATTTTTTTCTCCTCTTTGCCCATTTTTTGGGAAGCCAGAAGTCCCCATTTTTGGGTGAAGATGTGTCCAGGTGGTTCTGCTGCTCTCCGGTCACACACTGGGGCTGTTCTCACCCAGTGCTCCCTGTGGAAACCTCAGTTTATCAGTACCAGATTTATAAATACCAATTTATCACTTTTCCCCTTGCTCTTCCCATTGCCACTCCATAAGCCAGCAGAGCCCACAGCCAAGGCTGATGTGGGGAATATCTGCAATAGTGATATAATTCACTTTTTTTTTTTTTTTTTTTCATGTCTCACAAATGCCTTTTCCAGGCATGTTTAAAAAAAATATGAAAAAATAAACCGACACTCTAACCAAGTCCTTTGTCCATGGCAGCACATGGGCAGGGAGGGTGCTCAGGTATGCAGGGCAAGCTGGAAGATTTAAATGCATGGCTTGTTTTAAACCTCACAGAGTAATATTTGTTTCGAGTTACCTGAATAAATCTCCGCCTAATCCCCTGGTGAGGACAGTCAGAATTTCTCAGCTCCAAGCTTTCTGTGTTAACACACAGAAATCCTGATTAGCCACACAGACACTTCTTGGAGGGGCAGATCCAAACAACAGGCCAGGCTTGGGAGAGATGTTTGTGGGGAAATAAATAAACTGTGCTGCCTTCAGCCCTCCCTGCAGCCACTTGGGATGCCTTGGGGAGGCTGACCTGGGACAGAGCTAGAGAATAAAGCAGATATTTATTAAAAGGCCTTTGAGGCCTTTGGGCAGGACAGGGCCTGGCCAGGGCTACACCCAAAATGGTCACAAAATGGACACAAAATGGTCATAAAATGGATGCCCAGTCATGAGGTCTCACACGCCCAGTCATGAGGTTTTGGTCCATTTGCATATTGGGGTTTAATTGTCCAATTACACCTTCAGGTTATGAGGTCCCATCCTTCTTGTTTTCTCTCTCCAGCCACCCTTGTTTGTGCTTTTGGGCCTGAGAGTTGTCCTTGGTGTGCAGCAGGAAAAGGATTTGTTTTGTGTCCCTGCTGTGTGCAGAGCTGAGTGATACTGACTGTGATCTCAGAGCTGCACCCCTGGGCACCACAGAACCTGAAATACATGGAAACTCAAACTCAAGGCATCGCTTGGGCTGGGGGTTTGGTACTGAAAAAATATTCAGTAATATTTATAAACACTACTGAATATTTTTTAAAATATTAAATACCATATTAATTTTTAACATATTAAAAAAAATTTAAACAAATACAGTATTTAAACCCGTAAAACAAAAATATCTGTCCTAAAGGTGGGGAATGTCTCACAGCCAACACTCACCATTACCCAGGACTGGGCATTATTGAATACTGAAGGTGTGAATGCGCTTCAGTTGTGCAGACAGAACTCCAAATTAATTCAGTTTGGATTACACGCGTGTAATTACAGTGGCTTGGCCTCTCTGTGCATGTGTTAGCTGCAAACAAATGAGATTTGTTTGATGTTTCACACTGCACCACGGATAAAAGATCTGTAGCAAATAGCAAACCTATTGCTTTGATCCCGCGTTGAAACACAGGGATGTAGATTAAGGTCTAAATCCAATTCTCAGGCTCGAGGAAACTTTTCTGATCATAGCACTGGCTGAAGGAAGGGTTCATATCTTGGGGTTTTTAATTAATTGAAAAAGAGGAGTGAGAAGGATCTAATTTTTCTTGTCTTAGGTAATTACCTTCCTGCATGGTGGTCAGCAGTGCAGATTCAGAGAAGAAAACAACCTCACAAAACTCAAACACGGGGGCTGCTACATTTAGAGGAAAAAAAAAAAAAATCACCCTTCTCCTGTTCTTTATTACAGAGGGTGGATTGAATTTAATCAGCCAAACACTGACACATTTCAAATCCAACAGAACAAAAATCCAGGCTGAGGCTTTATTAACCGTTTGGATGGAATTTTTGATCTTCACAGCAATTGCTGCGCACCTTAGAGGGCAGAGAGGGTGAGGAAAATCAGTTTATAAAAAGTATAGACACTCCAGCAAATTGGAAGAGCACTGATAGGAAAAAAAAAACCCAAACCAGCCCCCAAATCCTATTACTTCTCTTTTTTTTTTTTTAATGAAAATGAGATTAGGCTTGAGAGGGCATAAATTTACACTTATTGAGAAGTGGGTAAACTTGATAAAGAGCCAAAAGGTATCAGAACGAGTTTGCTGGACCACCTTAGAGTTTCAGAAATAATATCTAAGTTAAATGTATAAAACAATTAGAGAATGAATGTTTTTGTTATCTTCAATTCATTTCAGTACGAGCTACTAAAACACATCCAAAATGGAATAACATAATTACTCTGGGAGATCAATGGAAACTTTCTCCATTTGGGAGCTGATTGTTTTAGCCTTCTGGATGGCCAAATTAAACACAGGAAATAGATCAGCAAAGTAGATATTTTTAGATTTAAGCATACCCAGGGAAAGGGAGGAAGTGTTAAAGAAATTAGCAACAGATTTTGTTTCAATCTTTTACTTCAAAGAAGACTAAAGGCTGGAAAGGTGACTCAGGTGAAGGTATCTCATCGCATTTTTCCAAGGTTTCAATTTATTCTCTTTCAGCTTCTCTTTTTCGCTCTCCATTCCTAGAAATTACACTTCATCATTCATACTACCCGAAGAAGCAAAAAGTATCAATAGAGTGAAATAATAATGATTTTTCTTGGCTGGGCTCTTTAGGTATGTGAAAATCTGACATTTCAGCTATTAAGATGAATTATCGTCATCATGGAAGTATCATACACATGAAAATTACAGTTATTCAGCAGTTTATGTCAAGACTAATGGCAGAGGAAAGTGTTTATGTGTGAACATCACACAAAGCTGAACCAAAGGCTGAATTCTCTTCAGGGAGGTCTGGGGCTGTGGTGGCAAATTCCTGTGAAAACGAGAAAAAGCTTCAGTTCCCTCAGGGCTTGGGGAGCTCTTCGTAAAACCAGAGTGGTTTGGGTTGGAAGGGACATTAAAGGTCACCCAGTGCACACCTGCCATGGCAGGGGGACCTTCTACTCCAAGCCCCAATATCCAACCTGGCCTTGGACACTTCCAGGGATCCAGGGGCAGCCACAGCTTCTCTGGGAATTCCAGCCCAGCCCCTCCCAGGGAATGATTCCTTTCCAATAATTCAAATTTGGGATCTGAAAGATCCCAAGATAGGAAAGATCTTTCCTCTTTCCTTCACCTTTTTGTATTCTTGCGCTCCTTCAGCTTTCTGGAAAGTTCTTCACTCTGTTCTTCCTTCCCTCAATATTCATCAAAAGGAAGCAAAAGGATTGGGGCGATGTTGGGCTCAAATTGTCTGTTAAAGTGATTCTAATTATTGTTATTTCTGTGTTCTCTTCTGAGTCTCACATCCAGCTGTCCCAGAAGATTAGGAAGTGTATTCCCATAAACAAAACCACCCTGATCTGTAGGAATCAGTCACACTGTGCAGAATTTTGGCAAACAACATAAACAATTCAGACAAGACAATAAATATGTGCTCATATGAGCACATTGCAGCATTTAGGATCTTCCCTACACCACATTTTCATTTCCTAGAGAACTCCTCTGTCCCAACAGGCTGATTCTCCAAAGGACCAAGTAGGAACAAGTACAATACTAATTTTTCTGAAATAAAAATCCAACATACAGCCAACGCAAAGACGACTTTAGGGCTGAGCATAAAATATTTTTATTTTATGGAATAGAATAAAAATTCTATTTTTATAGAATAAAAAGCAGGAATGTTTGTTCAGTCTTCTCCAGGAATATTTTATAATGGCAAAGGATCTACTATTTTTTTTACAAATTACTCAGCTGTTCTCTCACTCATTTGCAGCCACATTTTTTTCAATCATTTTCTCTACCAAAGCCACAAAAATATTTTCTCTTTTCAGGGCCACGTCAGCCCTTGTTTATCCCTCCTGATACTTAATTTTGGAGTAAACCTGCAAATCTCTAATTAAAAAAGTCAAAACGCCTGATTAATTACCAACCAAGAGTATTTTGAAAGCAGGAAAGAAAATAAACAACTGTGTAAAGTGAACAGATGGGATTACAAACTGAATTGCCATAATTAGCATTGTGAGGCCGATAATGAGCTATTAGAATAACAATACATGTCTAATATTAATATGAGATAACACAAATGTGGTTACAGGGACAGAAGGATGAAGTAAACTTGGAAGGGTTTGGTGAGGATAATTGGAGCTGGACTTCCTGCTAATATTTCGATTTGACTTGTGAGGTTCTTGTCCAGATAAATTCTGATTTTTTTGTGAACAGAATCCAGATTTCCCAGGTTTTACAGCAGAAAACGCCTTACCAATTATTTATTAAAAAGTTCTGATGATCTGTACGATTTCTTAGAGGTCTAAATTTTTCTGTCTAACAACACATTAATTTCTGGTTTATTTGCTGAGTCTAAACCTGGCTCTAGGAGGGGATTTGGAATCTAAGAACTGACTGCAGATATGAAGCAGGAGATGTTTGAAAATATGTGTATATTGAAAACTGGCATAACAGTCTTTTAAAGAAGACTGTGAGCAAGTGGAATGGCCTTTAAATGTTGAGAAGGGCATTGATCTCCTTAATTCCCAATAAGAGCAGTGCAAATGAGGGTGTTCATATGATAAATAAATCTGTAGATGGGGTAAATCAGTGCTTTGCAGCAGTTCTAATAAATGACAATTTATGACAGTTGGTTATGATGAGTTGCCAGGTTACACAAAGCAAAAACTAAGCCTAAACCATGACCATTGAGATATTTAATACAAAACTGGAGTCAGTGTTATTTTATCCTGTTAACTCCGAGCAGTTATAGTTAGATTGGAGAAAGAGGAAATCTTAATGAAACAATCGTACAGTTACTTCCCTTTAATGGCCGTTTTACAGTCAAATATACATTAAGAAGAAAAATGTTAATTGCTGATGTGCTGAATATACTGTACAGGCAGCATTTAATTACAAAAAGATATCATTTTGAACGGCTGCTATTTTCCCTCTCTTCCCCAAATGAACCCACCGACAGAATAATCCTGAGTGTAAGCAAAACTGAAGTTCAAAGATCTAATTTCTAATTCAGGGAAGCATTAAACATATGCTTAACTTTGACCAAATGTGTAAAGCCATTAACTCCGGGCCCATAAAGAAGTGCTTAAAGTTAAATGGGTACTTAGGTTATTATTCACACAGGGTTGCCTTCTTGAATCTTACTCCCCTACCAGTATTAGCACTCTCTTTAGCAGCTGGTCCCATTAATTACCAAAAAAACAAATCCCCAAAAACCTGTTAGTGACCATTAAAATGCAGCTCGACCTGATTTGCATATCTACATATGGGTTTCATATTACAATCTATTTATACTCCTTTTTTTTTTGCCTGTGTTGAACATGAGCACAGTAAAGCAGGGCTTGGTTTATCTTTTTGCTGGGCATACTCCTTAAAGGCAGGCAGGCAGGCAGGCAGCTGAACATTTGTGTCTGTGGTAAATTGTGAATGCAAATGAGAGGTTGCCTTTAAAAATCGTGAGTTGTGGTTTTTGGGGTCTCCAAGCAAGAAGTTTGGGCAGGAATCTGAAATAACCTCATCCAGAGTAAAAATTCTTCATTTTTTCTTCCCCCACAGAGTAAAAATAAGAGAAATCCAGCCTTAAAATAATAATCCTCGGTCCTAAAAACTTCTTGACTGCCATGGACTGGGGAGAACACTGGTAAATCTAAATTTCATACAGAAAAGACTCTTGTGGTTGTTAATAAATGGGCAAGTTCTTAAATCCAAACATCAGGTGATGGCACACAGATAAATTTCTGTCCTTTACCTTTCTTACTCCTATGAAATCTGTGGTCAAGGCTGAAACCTGATACAATGCTCATTTTTTTTTTATTTTGTACAAGAATAAATATTTGCTCAAAGTCCAGGAAAATCTGCATATTGAGCCCAGGATAATCCTCTTGGATGCTTGGCAAACCAGCTCGAATTCATGTCTCTCGCCCGTTTTGGAAAGGACTTTTGGAAAGATTAGAAAAAATATCACATTTTGCCTCAAACAAATCTTGGTATGGATTGTCTCGTTATCTGGAAATATACCCAGCACTTGAACCCTCCTGTGAAGTGTTTGGTGCTATTCATTTTCACTGAAGTCTTTATTAGAGCCAACATTTAAGGTTTTAACAGAATTGGCTTTAACTGGAATTTATTGGCCGTTCTTCCCCCGCACAAACAGTTTTTAATTTAAAAGAACATGTTTCTTACAGCGAGGTTTCAGCCCAACTGCTTTTTTTACTTCGTGAAAACCCTTTGGAATGGTGTTGTACTTCTTATTTAAGAAGTTATTCATGTGAGGAATGGCAGCAGGTCTAAGTCCATAATCCTAAATAAAAGGTTAACTTTTGCAACGAATTGTCAAGTGGTTGTTTGTCTGGTTTTGCTTTTTCCAAAGCAACACCCAGAGATATGTTTCCTTTGAATATTCTTTGCCCCTTGAGAGATGACTTCTCCTTCCTTGGAAGTTTTGTTTAAATGAGAGTGAGACGGGAATATTCGGGAGGCTTCACATATTTCTGAGACATTTCTCCTGCAGGTTGCAGATGATTCACAGCAAAGAAACCTTTTGATGCCTTGCCAGAATACAAAATGCCAGGTCCTTGCCAATGAAAGGAGCTCCACTTCCTTCAGCTCACATTTGGAGCAGCAGTTGGGCTTAAATTTTGCTTTTGTAGATACAGCTCACCCAACTGTCTTCGTTTGGAGCAGGCTTTGCTCAAAGAACACAAACAGCAGCTGAAAGACCTGACACTGGGCAGGGAAAACTCTGGAATTGCAGAAATATGTGTGGGAAAAGAGGCTGCTGATGTCTGAGCTCAGTGCACGAGTGAGGTGCATATTTATTTCTATAAATAGAGCATAATGTGAATACTTTAGAGAGAGCCTTAGATCAAAAACTGCTTTTCTTCAGTGAAGTTTGCTTTTAAATGCTGTTTGTGGGAGATGGAATATTTTCCTGGCATGCACTGTAATGCTTTTGTGATACAGATTTTATGTGATCCAGGTGCTAAAACCCTGATTTAAGTATTATTACATTTATTATTAATGTACACTCTCATTTGCTGCCTGACAACGTAACGTTAACTCATGAATAAAAGTATCCTGCCAAGATACCACCAAAATGATAAATAATTCCTAGGTGATAAGAGCTGAACAATTAGTACCAAATAATACCATCATTAAGCACGGATTTTGGTCCTTACAGACAGCATCGAATTAAATATTTCCCAGCTAAAGCATAAGGCATGTAAATATTCCAATTACAGATGAAAGGCAAGCCATGCATCCCTTCAAATCTCAACAGCAAAGGGTTCCCAATGCTTTTAATAAACAAATGGTTTTTACCTGGAGGAATTAAAGATTAAATCTGATCTAGAACTGTGAAATAAATAACACAAGCATCTCATGGCTGCTCAAAGGATAAGGGCTTTGTTGTCTGGGAAGGATTAACAGCAGGGAGTCAATTTGATGATGAGAATTAAAGATTATACATTCAAACTGGAAAAGTGTAATTTAACACTTAATTCTTTTTTTTTTTTTTTTTTCCCAGTGACAAAACTCTTTGTGGCCAGTACAATGGGATATATCTGTATTTTCCCTGTAATCTGAAGGGAAGATGTGTTCAAATCTGTCTGGGTGTGGATGTATCATCCATCCCTCTCTTTGATGTCTTCTCCTCAGCAGAAAGAAGGATGAGGAATGTTCAGCTTTAACAGCCTGGATTTCTTCAGAAATGATCCTGTTGAGATGAACTTTGTCCAGCTCAGTATTTATCTACATATTTTCCTATTGAGCTGCCCTTTTTTATTTATTTCTCCCCCTCTCTTTGACTTTTGGCTAAAAAGCAATTGCTGAATTTTCTCATCAGGAGGGTGGGTGTCCCTCAGAAAGGAAACAAGTGCCTCTCTGCAGGACACCAGCACCACTGCCAGCTTTCTCTGCAGCCTGGAACGCTTCCATTTCCTTCTCTGTCACTGGATATCTTCCTTTGCAGCTTGAATTTTTCCCTCTCAAACCAATTCCCAGATACAGGAGACAAAATCCTCTCGTAGTACGTGACAACAAACACCTTGAACTTTTCCATTGTGAGAACAAATAATCAAATTAGAGTTTTGCTAGGACATCAGCTCAAGCTAGCAAGTGTGACACATTCAACCCAGTGCTGCAAAAAGCCAAATTTATTTAAGTTACTTTGGTAGACATAGGTGCAGGCTGGCAGGTTAATGCCCAAAGAATAGAACAATGCTCATTTCTCCAGCTTCCCTTTGCAGAATTAGTTCCTGTGAGTGATGTGCAGTGAGAACTCATCAAATGCACCGGAGAACAACTTTCAGTCATTCCCAATTATTTTTATACCTCTTGATTTCTTTAAATAAAGGATAAAAATTGGCTTTCCATGCATTGGCGTTTCTATATTTAGTGCTGGAAAGGGTAAAAAGGAGAGGAAAAAAAATACCCTGGTAGGGAGCTGTGGGCAGTTTCACTCCCAGCTAAATGGACGTTGTTGTGGAGAGATGAATTTGGGAGATATTCCATAATTTTTGCCAAGCTTTCTCTTTCCGTTGGCTTGTCTCAGGACCTCACCTTCCAAGCTCTTCAGAGAACCAGAACTGTTTAGAACAAAAAATCAACATCTTTTGAGCTGTTTTTCCTGCCTAAATCCTGACACCAGAATTAGCTCATGCCAGGCTTTAATCATTTACGCTTCCAGGCATCTAAAATTAGCTAACGTGTACCTGGAGATAAATTTGGCTGCGTGCTGCACGGTGCTGCAGGAACTGCAAAAGGAGGGATAATTGAGGGTAAAATCCTCAGCAGTGGAACACCTGAAGGGTCTGTGGGTGCACGGGGTGTAATAAAGGTGAATTTACAGCGTGGGAAGTCGGGGGCCACGTGAATTTCGGCTGTGTAGTAAATGATGGGGGATGGATGAAGTTTGTGGGTGTGGTTTGTGAATATGCAAATGAGCATTTGGAATGCAGGGAGGGTCTGTGTGCTGCAGGCAGGGCTGAATCGAGGACAGGGCTATGAATATGCAGCAGCTGAACTTTAGCCCTATACTGGAGTTGGTGGCTCAGCATTTTTTTTTTTTTATTTTTTTATTTTTATTTTATTTTGATTTTCTTTTACATCTAACTTATATTTATTTATATATTTTAAAATTATTTTCTTGTTTTAATTTTTATTTTCTTTTTAATCATATTTATATTTATATTTATTTATTTATTTAATTTATTTATTTTTCTTTTTTTTAATTTTTATTTTTATTTTC
>VXBN01014090.1:76362-105189 GCA_013397395.1 Sinosuthora webbiana | reverse complement strand
TTTTTTGGTTTTTTTTTGGTTTTGTTTTTTTTTTCTTATTAGGGAACTAAACCACCAACCAGTAAAATGGAACCTCCTGCTGGCAATCTTTCCTATGCCTTGCCCTCCAAAGATTTTAAGATAGAGCTGTGAAAACCAAAGTAAATATAACCATCCTCTTCTTGCAGTCCATAGTTCTCGTCATTTCCAAATATAGGTTCAGCTTTCTCTTCTGCCCTTGAGGAGCTGGGCCATTTCATCCTGGCCTTTTGAGCTGAGCTAATCAGTACTTTTTGTCAATGTTTTTATGTCAAATTTTCTGCATTTTCTCTTCCCTGCTTAATTGGAACCAAAATAGTTTGGGTGGCTGAACTGAATGGAAGTGATTTTTGTCCAGTCAGCACAATCCTGCTCACTCCTTCCACACTAAATGAGAGATGTTAGAGTTCATCCCTCCACTTTTCTCTCTCTTGGCCAAGAAAATCTTTTTCATTTTGTAGCTTCCCAAAAGATTTTTTTTTTTTTGCTTAGCTGCTGCTCTGAGGTGATATTTGCAATCTAGGGGCTGCTAGAACAAGCAAGGATGTAAATATTGTCCTGCTGGTGAGCACTGATTCATTGAAATGGAAATGATTTGTGCAAGAGCATCGTGTCTTGGCCATTATTTGTGTCAGAAACAAGGAGCAAAAGTAATTTAAAAGCAAGTGCTCTGCATTGCTTTGTTTTACAATGTCTTTTTCTCATTAAACTTATTTATATTCTGTGTAACCTTTCCAATGAACAGAATGCAGGAGTGCAATACAAGAGACAACACACACAGAGCTTTAACCTTATCAGCTTCACAGAACCAAAACAATTTCCTCCATGGAAGGGGATGGGGTGGGGGTTAATATTCTCTCTTTTTAACCTTTTCAGGAAAAAAACCCCAAATTAAAATCACTTTGATATCTCAGGTCTGAAACTTAAAAGACTTAACAAGCTCTAAAATAATGCCCCAAAACTGTGTTCCTCCCAGGCTGAGCTTTCACACCTGAGCAGCCACAGGATGTGAACAATTCCTCAGTGAACTGTCTCATTGGATCAATTATGAATTGATTACTTCTCAATTAGTTGTATCATTGAATTAGTTTTGACTGCATCGTCCCTCGATGATTTGTGTCACCGAATCAATTCTGAATGGATCATCCTCAGTGGTTGGTGTCACTGAATCAATTCTGAATTGATTATTTCTCGACGATTTGTGTTACTGAATCAATTCTGAGTTGATAACCCCTCAGGGATTTGTGTCCTGGAATCAATTTTGTACCAATCAGATAAATAACTGGATTCCCCACTGGGATCTGCAGGATGCAGCTGCTGCATCCCAGCTGCACCAGGGCTCCTGTGCATCCTCACTTGCTGCTTCTCCTTAAGGCCTGGACAGTTTGGAATTTACCAACTCCTCTGTGTGTTCCTGGCATTTCCCTGTGAGCAAACCTGGCTGAACTCGTACAAAACCCAGGGCAGAGTGTAGAAACAAGATTAATTGTGCCTGCATTAGATTGGCAACAAAAACAGACAATACGATGCTGTGCTGAAACGAAGATGACAAACAGAAAGCCAGGAGAGCTTGTGAATAAATTCACTAAGTGTGTGAATAAATTCTAATCTGCTAAGACCCAGCAGAGAAATTTCAAGAGGTGGTTGAAGAAGAGCCCTTGAGAGAGGTGCTGCTGTGCTGGTGCTGGGCTCTGGCAGCCAGGAGAGCTCTGTGCTCTCGAGTGCTCCTCCAGCAGAGGAGCCATCCCACAGAGCTGCTGCTCTTGGCTTTGCCCAGAGCCTCGGGTCGTCCTGCAGGGCTGGAGCTCCAATCCTGGCAGGGAGGCACTCCCTGAACTCCTGAGGAACCCCCGCAGTGTCTTTCCCAGCCCAGCAGGGTGAGGAAGGGCTGGGCAAGGCAACCCCTGGCTGTAAAACAACAGCTCCACTTAAGCTGAGCTCTGCTGGAGCCAGGCAGGTTTGTGTTGGGGGGCATTAAAGCCGGGATGTCTCTGGCATTGCTGATGCCTTGGGAAGGCTGACATGAAACAGAGACTGGGCAGAGCTGGAGAATAAAGTAGAGATTTATTGAAAGGCCTCCAGGATACACCTTGGGCAGGACAAGAGCCTGGCCAGGGCTACACCCAAGGTGGACCCAAAATGGTCACAAAATGGACAAACAATCACGAGGTCTCACACTTTTATAAGTTTTGGTCCATTTGCATTTTGGGGTTTAATTGTTCAATTCCAGCTCCAGGCTGTGAGGTCCCATCCTTCTTGTCCCTCCCTCCAGCCCACCCTTGTTTGTGCTTTTGGGCCTGAAAGTTGTCCTTGGTGTGCAGCAGGAAAAGGGTTTGTTTTGTGTCCCTGCTGTGTGCAGAGCTGAGTGACACTGACTGTGAGCTCAGAGCTGCACCCCTGGGCAGCACAGAACCTGAAATACATGGAAGCTCAAACTTCAGGCATCATTACCACGGGAGCTGCTCACAAGGATGTGCAGGGCAGGTGTCAGCTCCTCAAGTGGCAGATGGCACTTCTGGTGTGTCAGCATCATCAGTGAGCAGGGGAGCTTCCAAAGTGAAAACATGGGCAGGGGAGTCACCCTGCAAAATCAGCTCTGCCTCAAAAAAAACCCATTCTGAGAGCAGGTTCTGTGTCCAAGGAGCCCACAGGGCAGAAGAGAGGGGAAAGTCAAGTTCTCCTGCAGCTGCTGCTGGGCACGAGTCCAATCTATCTGCAGCACACCTTTAAAAAAGCACATTTAGTTAAGAATTATCTATTGTTGCTTGATGTTTCAATACGTTCCTTATCCATTAGTATCACATTCCTGTTATCTGCTATATAAATTCCATTTAATGCAAATATTTTTCTTGAAAATTCATGTGAAGGATTAACAGAAGACAGCTACTGATAATGCAGATCCCTCTCTGCTTTTTGCCACGTGTGTTAGTGTGGAGTTTTTTGGGAATATGGGATAGTGCTGAGCCACAGGAGCTGCTCTGCCAGGTCACCTTGGCCCTGCTGTTGGCTGAGGTTAATTGGGATGGAGCTGGCAGCACCACACCCTGCCCAGAGCATCTCTGAGAGCTCTGCCTCCCTCTGCCTCCTCCCCAGGGAGCAAACAGTCAGATGTGCTTAACTCCATCCCTGGAACGAAGTTAAAAACGGCCTGAAAATGAGTGTTATTAATGATCACTGCTGCAGCAGAAGCACAAACTTCAGCAGATTCAGAGAAACCTGTGAAGAGCAGCGGGGATAATCTCATTTCCCATTCCTTTTCTATTAGTGGTGGCTTGGAGAAAGCTCTGCTCCAGGTGCTGATTTGGTCCGAGTCCCTCAGGTCTCTTTGTTGTAAATGTGATCTCTTTAGAGCATGGAGGATAAGATTCAGCAGGAGATGAAAACACATGTTCCAGCAAGCTGCAGCTTTACCCTTTGGCCATTCTGCTCCTCTGCCCTTCGCCCCACACAACAAAGCCAAGGAAGATCTAAAAAACCAGGGGAAGGAAACAAACAAACAAAAAAAAAAAAAAAAGGAGCTGGTTTTGTTCACATTAAAATTCATGAACACATGGTTTGGCCTTTAATCTGCAAAAGTCACAGTATTTGCTCAAAAGGACAGTTCCTCACAGATGGACCAGGCCAGCTTAAAAAATTCAGCAGTTCCAAGACAAGCATTGCCTTTTTCTGGAGTGAGGAAGAGGCACAGGGGAGGTCTGTTTGTCCAGCTCTCCCCTTTCTTTTCTCTCTTCTTATTTCCTCAGCCTGTTTTTCTTTCTCTCTCCAACACTATAAACCAGTTTGTCCAAAAACAAACAAAAAAAAATTGTCAAGAAGGTGTGTGGCAATGATGCTGCTGACATTTTCACATTCATCTTTGTGCATTACTGCTATCACATAGAATATTCTCAGCTTGGTCTGCAGGCTCATTTAATTCTTAATTTGTCTTTCAGAAGGGAAAAACCTACAAATTTAAAGCTAAAAATAAAAATAGGAAACTGGCCCTAAGGATGTTATCTTTTTCTTGAGGGTGCTGGTAGATAGACAAGATGAAATGTCAGACGAATAATTCCACACTTCAAAGGACAGCAAATTATTTGCAGGGGTCAGGAAGCGATGTCAGGTTCTTTCTTACACTTTGTGGGGAAAACATCAGATTTTCTGGGAGCACAGGAAGCATTTTCCCACGTTTGGGGAGCAAGGGGAAGTGGGGTATGACTTCCCATGGATCCAGGACATGCCATGGCAGTTTTAAAGGGAGAAAACAGCCCCATTTCCAGATCCACCCTTTGATAACCCCACGGTTTTGGTGTCAGGAAAGGAAGGGCTCTGCTGCACCCAGGAGCAGGTGGATGGTCAATACCTCCTAAAACAGCAGCACCTCAGGGTTGGGTTTCACATTCCAAACAATTGCCTGGCTGGTGGGAAATGGCTGAGCTGATGTGATCCCAGCCCTGCATCCTTGACCACCACAACGACACAGACTCCGAGATTCAGAAGGCTGAAAATGACTCCTTTATTTTTGGGATGTGTCTCCCTTTTATACTATTTCACACAGACCAATTTGATTGGTGGCACAAAGACAAACCTCTTCACTCACATTGGTCAGAGCAGAGGGACATCACAAAGAAACCCCTCCTGGGAAAAGGAATGAATAAGAGTTACAACTACCAAAACACTTCTCTTGTTTACAGAAAATTTTCTGGGAAAAGAATTTCAGAAAACCAAAACCAGGGCTACACATCCTCAGGACACTTCCAGTGCAGGGCCAAGGCCTTTTATTTCCCTGGAATTTTGGCTGCCGGACCTCACGGGGAGGGACTGGCAGCCTTAATGATCAAACAATATTCCAAGCTGAGCCCGTGCCGTGCAATAACTGAGCACAGCTCCTGGGATAGCTCTGGGAATCTTCAGTGTGAGCAAAAAAGAGTCCTGCACTTTCCTCATTTAATTAAATTTAAATCTATGGGGGCTGGCAGTGTGTGGCTCAGGCTTATGTTTTTTTTTTATTATTTTTTTATTTATTTATTTTTTTTTTNTGGCTTCTGCTTATCACAAGGGAAGTCTATGTGTCTTACCTCAGCAATATTTGGTTTCAGCTAAAAACTTTAATTCTTTAAAATTAATGTCTCAACACCTCGTTACCTTTAGAGGGGGATTGTTATTAATTGCAGCACTAAGTACAGGGGAAATATCCGGGATGACGTGTAGTAAAAACCACCAGAAGGTAGCACGGGGTTCAAAAGCATTTCAGCATTTCCTCTTATGGGTTGCACTTGTGGTTGTCTGGAATTTTTTATGGGAAGGGATCACTCTCATCTGGTTTTTATTGTTGCAGCCCGAATTATTAAGGAGTATTATCCTCCACGAGGCTGAAACTTGGGAGTGTTTTAGAAACATCTGCTTTCTAAAACACCTCTAAGACACTTGTGAGTTGAAAGGAAACTGCTTCCAGTGCTGTTTTATGGAGAAACACCATTTCTCTGGGGTGGAACGAGTTGTAAACACAGATAAAGATACAGATACAAATATAGAGATTAAAAAAAAAAAAAAATACCTGCACCACACGAGTTGGTAAATTTCTTTAAAACCAATTTCTGCTGAACTGTTCCTGAACTGTTGTGCTGAGCTGTCCCTGGCCAGGAGCTGTGCAGCACCACGGCACGGGGAATGGAATTATCCGTGTGGCATTAACACAACGTCAGTCAGGAATGGTGCTAATTGCTGCATCCAGCGCCTTTTAAATTCAGCTTTTCCGGGCATGACACGGGATCGTTTCATGTTATGCAGTTCCTTTTTAACGTAGGGAAACCCTCACAAAAATATCTCCCGGACACAAATTTGGCTCTGTAAGAAGATCTGTAAGATGCAAGAACATCTCTGACAGTTTTTTGTCACCTCTGTGCTGTCGCCTCTCTGTGCTCTCGTATCTTATTTACTAATTACTCATGGTGACAGAGCCACGGAATGGTTTGGGATGGAAGGGAAATTAAAACCCCTGCCATGGGCAGGACACCTTCCACTATCCCAAACCCCATCCAACCTGGCCTTGGACACTGCCAGGGATCCAGGGGCAGCCACAGCTTCTCTGGGAATTCCATCCCAGCCCCTCCCCATCCTCCCAGGGAACAATTTCTCCTTAGCATCCCACCTAACCCTGCCCTCCATCGGTTTGAAGATTTTCCCCCATTTTCCTGTCACTCCTTGGACTCCCTTGCCCAAAGTCCCTCGATTTTTCGGCAAAATAAAGATTTTGCCAACCCCACCCACTGCAGTGAGAGGCAAAAAGCAAAACAAGAGGTTCTTCCTGGCCCTCCTGCTCCTGTGAAAAGCATGGAAAGTTCCTGATGGTGACAAAAATGGTGAAGCTGGCGGGAATCAAGAACCACCACAGTGAACAGGAGCAAAGGGTGACAAAACTGAGAGGAGCAGGAGGAAATGGAGAAGTGGAAATTTGTGGCTACTGGCAGGAGAAGTGCTGGAGGAACAGGCAGAAAGGAGAGGGAGAAGGGAAGGAGCCACGCTCTGCTCTAAAGAAACACACCTACAAAAAGAAAAAAAAAACAAAATAAAAAATATCTGTGGAGACACCGGGTGAAGCAAAGCTTCCCAAAACTACAGAAAAGTCTAATTAGAGGCGCCTGGAGAAGTAGACAGACTTTTTACCCCCTGCAACACCTACAAGAAGGGCAACTCCTTGGTGAGTTTTAGCGCTTGTTTAACAAAGAGCTGTGAGCTGTCTGCCCATCCACCTCACCGCTCACAGCAGCAGGGCACAGCTCCCCACCTCGGCCTCCTAAAATGTTAAATTATCAGCAAAACAGCCTCCTTCCCTCTCCCCGGCCTCCTGTCAGTTGTTTAGTTCTTCCTCTGCAAATAATCAGATTAATTTTGTCGTTATTTCCGCAAAATAGTTCAGTACAGATTATTTTTTCACTTTGTTTCGCCCTGTTCCTTGTTCCTCCTGGGAGCTGCAGCACTCAATGGGGAGCAGGGATCTGGTTATAAACCAGATAAAAAAAACCCAACAAAACTATAAAAAAGATAAAATGAGGGATTACACTTTTTTTCCCCCCATACACTGGTGGTTTTTTCCTTTGTAAAGAAGAGGTTGGACTCCCTCACTCCACACCCCTGTTGTGCTCAGAGCCTTTTCCAGTGGAGGCCTCGTGGCTGCTCACCAGGAGGTTTTGCTGAGAGACAGAAACATCCAATTTCTTGTTCCTTGAGTGTCCAACCTCCCCAGGCTGGCTGTGTCTGGGCAGCTCTGCTGAAGATCCCTGGGTCAGGAAAATTGTTCTCTGTGTGTGGGAAGAAGAACACGGATTTTTATGTGGACAAAAAAACCACAAACCTCTCAAAGTTGTTTCTTTTTTTGCTGGAGGGACAATCCCAAACTTGTGCTGTGGATGCTTAAACAGATGTGCCACAGCCCGGGGGCCTCAAGGGCAGCACCCAGAATTAGACTGTGGCATAAAAGTTGGGTTTTTGGTTTTTTTTTCCCATCTGCTTAGGAATAACCACCTGGTTTTAAAAAATCTTCAATCCATGGCAATTAATACACTAAAATTGAAGGATTAGAGTATATTTACTCAATATTTTATGACTGTATTACAGGGCAATGAGAACTGGATCAGTTGAAGGCGGCAGGAAACAGTGGGAAGAAAATAGAATCTCCTGTTGTAATGAGCAAAATCTTCTCTTCTAAGAGCAAAAACCCCTGTGATGTGATTTAGAATGCTGTGAGTGACTTTCCAGGCTAAGGAATGCCTGAACTGAGTGGTTTTGTGTGGGATGCTGCTGCTCTTTCTGTACACATTTTCTATTTCTGGCATAATACATAAATCAATGTCACAACAGAAAGGGAAAATGATGCACACTTAAAGCACAACATCAAATTACCTCTTTACGGGCTATCTGCCTCTCAGATATCATTTAGAAAGCACAAAATAAAAGAGCAGAGCTGTTTTGGAGCTGCCTAGAGCACAGGAAGGGAGGGGACAGATTTCAGGGAGATGAAATCTCTGCACTCACAGGTGCTGAACAAACACGTCTGAGCATCACCTCTGTGCCTTCTGCTGTCAGGGAAATGCAGAATTCCTCTCACATGGACAACAGAGGACAAATCTGCTCCAGGATTTGCTTCCCACTCTGCAGAGAGAGCAGAAAATACTTTACCTCCAGCTGGAGTCTGGTGAGAGGGGCAGCTCTGACTTTGCTGTGGTTTCCTGGGACACCTCACAAGGAAGAACTTGGAAATCAGCATTTGATAGCTGGAATATGAGCTTTAATAAATTGCCTGAATCTCTGGGAATTCTCACTGTGATAGGGACAAAGGGATCAGAACCATTATTTTATGAACAGAAATTCCTACATTTGTAACGCTGGTGGATTTTCTCTGGTGGGTTATCTCTGGTGGGTTTTTTTAAACTTGAATAAAACGTACAAATAAATAAAACCTCTTGTTCACAACAAGCTTTGTATAAAACTCCTGTCTTGTGCCAAGTGTGGGCTGATGGAACATTCCCTGGGCAGGTTTTTTTTTACTGAAAATGGAAGCTTCTTTGATTTCTGTCCATTTTGCCCACCCAAAGCCGCCAAGGTGAGACGAGAGCACAGATTTGAATCCTGACCAGCACAGAGATATGAGGACATTTATCCAGGGAAAGCCCCACCAAAGAGAAAGGATTGCTCTAATATCACCTGTTATTATCTTATTTATTTAAGATAAGAGTGGGAAATGCAGTTTGTTCTGTGGGAACACTTTTATCTACAGTGCACTCAATATCACGGGGAAATTGACCAAAAAACCCGCACCAAAACCTGCTGCAGGACACCATTTCTGGAATATTTTGGACCAAACTTTCTTAGCCTAAGGTACCAATGTTTGCACTTCTACCTTGACTCTTTTGGGAAAGATGAATGAACTGAGCATGCTGCCCACAATTCACTTTTTTTTTAATGTCATTAGAAATAAATGGGCTTTGTAAAGAGTTTCAGTAAAATATAGCTCTGGAAAGTTATTTTGGAAAAAAAAACCCCAAAACATAATAAGATATTTAAATATAGAGAAAAAATCACTTGATGAGGTCTGTCTCTTTCCTTACTGCAAGAAATAGAATTTTTTGAAAGGTGGTGTATTTAGAGCCTGATTTGTGGGTATCTCACCTCCTCACCCTTTCTACCCTGCATGCCCTTATCTTTTGTGAGGATGATAAAAGCTTCACCTGCCACAGCTCCATCCTCCTTAAGCCCAGCCTTGAGGTTTAATCCATTGTAGGCCTAGTTCATAAGAAAGGGCTTTACCTCTCTCTTTCCTAAAAGAGAGCCCAAGACATAATCCAATTATCAACAGTGTATGGCTGTTATACCTGAAGACTTTCAGTTTTGTTGGAAATAATTTTCGAATGCTGTTAATGTCAGGGACAACCGAGTTGCCTATGAAGGAAAATAGGATTTATTAAAAAATAGGATTTTAAAACTCTCTCTCAAAAAAAAGGGTGATTTTTGCTGTCTCTTCTGATGTAGAAACATTGATAGAAATGTCTTTCAATTTTATTTTTTCAAGCAGAAAACAGCAATAAAGAAAACTGCTGCTTTTCCTGTTATAACAAATTCAAGGTTTCAAGAATCAGTTTGAAATAAATAAATTAAAAAAATCCTACACCCAGGTACTAAACCCAAACAGGACCATGCTATGTTGCTATCAAAACTCGCTGTAATCCAATGCCAATTAAACCCCAATATCTGTGTTCATTTCAGAAACAAGGAAAAGTTGTTTCCCTTTGCTTATTGATGCTCGCACAGGTTCCTTCTGCTGGAAGTGAATTTGCAATTACTGTGAGTTTTGGAGCAGTCTGGGGGAAGGTGCAGACGCAGCTCTGTACCTTGCAGTAAATTCCTTTTTTCCAGGTGCAGCATCTGTTGCTAAGCTCTAAACACACAACAGAATTTTCAGGTGAGGCTTTCTCACCCATGGCAAGGCTTAATTTGTTTTCACGTTCCAGAACCTCTCCTATTATTCAGGACACCGGGTGATTGCGTTGCTAATCTTGCAGCTGACAAGTGGCCCTTCCTCTCCTTCGGGGAACGCAAAAAATTCCTCTTGCAAGGAGCCCTGATCCCACCCAGACTTCTCAAAGATGGGAGCTGTGCTGCTCCTTCTGCTCTTAAATAGATAAATGAATGAATAAAGGAGAATGGCAGGACCTTAAAATTAAATAAATATATAAAGCAATGGGACCTTAAATAAATAAATAAATAGAGCAGTAGGACCTTAAAGTAATTAAATAAATAAATAAATAAATAAAGCAATGGGACCTTTAAATAAAGAAATAAATAGAGCAGTAGGACCTTAAAGTAATTAAATAAATTAATTAATAAATAAAGCAATAGGACCTTAAAATAAAACAAAAAAACAAACAAACAAATAAAGCAATGGGACCTTAAAATAAAGAAATTAAAAAAAAAAAAAAAATAGGACCTTAAATAAATAAAGCAATAGGAAGATGAGCTAGAAAGTTCCGTGCCCTTCTCAAGGTGGTTGTCTCAGTGCCAGCACAGGGGCACCTGTTGGATCTTTGGGATGTTTCTACAAACCTGTGGCTGTTCCTCTTGGGCAGCAAACCAAATTATCCTTCCTTGATCGTTGTATAATTAAGAACAAGCTCAGAGTTTGCTCTGTGCATTTTGGGGTGCCTTAGCCAGGTGTAAGGGGCTTTCCTGCTCCTGAGCACGGCTCCTGGTTTTGGTTTTGTACCGTTTGTTGTTTTATCATTTATTAAAACCTTTTGTTTTTCACAAAAACCGATTTGTCTTGCAATTATTCTAAGCCATTCTGAGAAGGGCTGGACACCCTCAGAACCTGATACACCTTCCTGGGGCTCATTACAGGCTGGCCTCACCTAAGATTGTATCACTTTTCCACAACCCCAAACCCACCAGGCAAATCCGTCACCTGTTGTCACCTGTTGTCACCTGTCCGAGGAGAATGAGGCAAAGCCACCCCCAGTCCCTCCTGGGTGTCACCTGGAGGGAGCAGCACCTGGGTGACACCACCCACATGAAAGTTTAATAAAAGTGTGATTTCTCTCCCCATTATTGCCTGTGCAACACCGTGTCCTCATAAAGAACTGCGTGGAGAGCGGGTCCAGCCCGGTCTGCCAATTTATTTTATAAATTAAAATTAGCAAATTTATCAATTTGATAAAGACGCAAAACTTTGGGGCGGCTCTGAGAGTTTTGGGGCTGTTTCAAAGAGAATTTCCCACAACGTTTTCAAGGCCTGTTCTCTGCATCCCAAACATTAAAAACCATTTGGAAGGAGCACAGGCTACCAGCGCTGCAGGTAAAGCGAGGCAGGAAAACCTTCCCAGCTCACCAAGCATGAGTGTGTTCAGATAAATCTGGGAGTCTCTGCCTGGCAATTTTTGCTCCAGCAGCCACTGCACAGAAACAGCTTTTTGTATCCAATTTACAAACATGAATGCTCCATCCTTACCCTAGAGCTTAAAGACAATTTACAGAAGTAGGGCACCATGAAGTATTGCCACAATAAACAGTTGTTTTACTTCCCTTTTACAGCAAAAATTAGGGGAACACTGCAAGTGTTGTCAAGCCTTAAAATATGCTTGCAATAAAATAGAAGCCATTGGCTTTCTTTAATTTCAATGAGTTTCTTCATTATTCAAGAGCCCCTTTAAATCTTTCATAGATTCAAATCTGGTTTTTTAAGAAGAAATACATAATGCTTCAGTAATTAATCTAAGTGTCTGCCTACTAAAAAATTGGGTATTGATGGTCCTCCTGCATTGTTCTGATGGAGGGAACAAGCATTTTAATTCTTTAAAATTTGCTTATTGGTTCCTTTCTGTTGGCAAGAGCTTGAATATATTATAAAATGCTTTTCTGGTAATACCCTTCCAGAATTAATGAAGGAACACCTTATAACTGGTTACTAGGAATTAATTAGAAATTCATCCTGGTGGCTGGAGATTTACTTGGATATGAAAGGAAGTTCATGGAAAGTTGCTGTTTATTTAACCACAAAGAAGTTCCTTAGGAAAGACTGAGGATACAGTGAGTTAACAAAGGCAAGAATAATTATTTTTATACTTTCAGTGAATGAAAGGAATTAACTAGAGGTTAAATAATACCGAAATCCCACACAGAGTGGCTCTAAAATAGCCAGGCTGGGCTATTTTCATTAACAATAAGCGTCACTTCACTACATGATTAGTCCCTCTGAAAACAACAGAAACAGAAGATTAATGTCCAGAAACGAGACTGTATAAATTCAGATCTTTGGAACCTTTTGAGGAAGTGTCTCCTGGATTTCAGGAGCCTGGGTTTGGTAGTTTGGGCACACCACAGACACCAGGTGATGACTGGAGGAGGAGAAAGATTTCTCTCATTGGCATAAAAATCAGTGAGTGGAATTACAGCCTCATCTGCTGCTTCTTTTGTATGATAAGGGATGGACAGAAGGTGTTTTCTGGCTGTGTGAATTAAAATAATAGAGAGAACTGGGAATCTGAGAGAGGATTTAGGCAGAAAAGCCTGGTCCAGCTCAGCCCAGCCACTGCAGAGTGAAGGAGAAAGAAGCATTTTCATGCTCTGCAAACCCTGAGCTGGGTGGGCTTTGGGCAAACAGACACTTCCAGTCCCCCTTTGACAAGCACAATTTCAAAGTGATCCAGACATGGAAGAGTTGTTGATGTCTTTGTACAAGGAATTAGCTTTAAACAGAGGGAGCGAGGGGAAAAAAAGTCAAATAAGATAAAACCAGAAGAAATCTCAGTATGGGAGTTGACAGGTATTTGGATTTTAGTAAAGCATTTGACATTGTCTCATGAAATCTTAATTGAAAAATTAATTCAAGTCAGCTTGGCTGCAGACAATGGTGTGTGGGTTGAATATTGGCGAAAGCACAAGTGGAAAAAATGCTGATAAACAGCTGGTAACAAGATGGGTGGAAATGTCCACTGGGGTAACACGCACTGACTGTTAGTCTGAGTTTACTTTATATCTTCATGAATGGCTTAGGAAAAAGATATCATCAAGATCATAATTAAATGCACAGATTATGCTCATCCTAAAAGGTTTGAAATATCAAACAGGAGAGTGAAATTTAAAAAAAGGATTGATAGGAAACATGGATAAAACCTGGCCAAAACAGATTCATCAAGGGAATAAAATTATTTTACTGCAAACACAAAACCAGCACGAACCAGAGTAACTCAAGAGGTGAACAACAGTTTATCTTTTAGGGAACGGAGCAGTGGCAATGGATAAGAGAGAGAGAGCAGGAGGATGCTACAGGAATTACAAAAAGCAAAATGCAAGTTCAGGATCCAGTGCCCTCTGCATCCAATGGAAGTGCAGCCACGGGCTTCAAAGGATTTTGGGCACGGCTGGCAGTCCCAAGGCAGGGATTATCTGCAACCTTGTTCTGGCCACTGCATGAGGCAGCAATGAGAGATGCTCTCCCAGAAAGATGCTAAATTGGCAGCAAATCAGAGAGGAGACAGAATAAAAAATGAAGGGGTTTTGTGAGAGCTGAAGTGGGAAGAAAAATGAAGGGAATTAAGCAGTTATAATTTGGCCAAATAAGGAATAAGCAGGAACACAATAACAGCTTTCAAATGTCTGAGGACATAAGCCTGAATAAAGGATAATAATTATTCACTCTGTTACATGGCAGAAGGAGTTTAACAGGTGAAGGGAATGTATTATGAGGGAAGACAGACATTTGATGTAAATATCAGGAAATGCTGCATGCTAAACTGTTGAATAATAGAGGAGATGGAAGTCCTGTGGTCTGGGGTTTCTGAAGCTCAGGCTGAATGCCAGCCATTGAAATGCAGAGAGGAATCTTTGCAATTCCCCAGGACACCAGGAAATCAGGATCTTCTCCCGGCCTCTTCCTGTGCAAGCTCCGCGTGTTTTAGAGCCCACACCAGGAGATGCAGAAATATCAGAGGAGAAATTGTTCTTCATAACCAATAAACACTCCTCCTGTCTCCTGACTGTGCAATCTGCTCCCATCCCTGTCTGGATGAGATCACAGCCTTTTCTCAAATGGGGTACTCGAGTCAGGATCTTCAAACTGCTTTGGTTTGCTCAGGATAAAAAAAAGGAAAAGGCTTTGCTGGGGTGGGAAATGGGGATATTTGTAGCAGTAACCCAAGGATTTATTAGTAGAAGACATTTTTTACCTCAATTTGTCTCAGAATACTCTTTTTTTCTGCTAGAAATACTGTCTAGAGGTGATATAAAACTTCTTTTCTGGAGTTTTTCTTCTCTGGCTTCATTTTTTTCTTGGGTCTTTAGATTATAAAACTGCTAACTCTGAAGACCATCAGTAAATTTGTTTGTTTGCATGTGCCCACTCATTCACACAGCAAAGAGTTTGACTAAAAATATTAATCAAAGAGAAAAATGGAAAAATCTGACTTTCATTCCATCACACAGTCCATGATAGGGAAGGAAGCTATTTCTATCCAGCAATTCCTGCCTTTTTCCACCCCCTGCATTTTGGTTCCCAGCTCTCCATTGAACGTAGGAAGCAAAGAGAAATTTTCGGATGATAAATCCGGAAAGTTTGGTTCTGTTTTTTTTTTTTTTTTTTTTTCCTTTCAGTGTGAAAAAGGCAATTTTGAAAGCAGCTAAATATTTGTAAACATGAGAAGTGCCAGCTCCTACTTGGTGTAAATGATCCCGAGTTTATTCATTTTGATTTGAGCAGGGCTCTTCACACTGGGGGAGGATCAGAGATATTTCAGTGTGTGGCAAATCACAGGACTTCACTCACTTTAGTACCAGTTTTAATGATCAATAATGAGCTTAGGCAACATTAAATCAGTTTACAGACTTTAGACATTACTACAGTCTGTGGTAGAACGCATCAAAAAATTCTTCTCGGTGTCTTGATTTGATACTAATGCACGAGGAATTGCGGATTAAGGAAATACCAGGGAAGGTTTTCCATGTCTTGGTGCAAATCAATATATTTTATTACAGCAAAACACGTTTTGTACATCTGCAATGCCATAAATTTACGCCTGGAAAATCAACACGTCCTGCAGTGCAGAAATCAGGAGATGAGAAGCTGAATGTTCAGTCTCAACGCTGCAGGAAAGGCAAGGACACGACACCTGAAGGCAGGAAAAGCAGGACAGGAAGGGGCAAAAGCAGGGAAGAGGTGGCATCTGTGCATTGCTGAGACCTTTATTGGAGCAATCTGTTTGATTCTGCAGCCTAATTTCCAGGCTGATCCTGAAAACAGGAAATATTCTGAAAAAGGAAGGTGGTATTTTCATTCTCTCCGTTAACAAAAAAGGTATTTCATGGGGAGAAAGTTACGAAGCTGAATGCATTTGGTTTATGTGAGCGTGGTTTAGGGGGTGACTTCCTTGAAGCACTGAGGTGAGAAATCATGTAATAATAATCATGTAATATTAAGTTATTAAAAGCAGTAACTCTTCTGGTCCTTACACAAACCCTGAGAGCAGCACTGGCATCAACAGAGCCCCACAGTTCTGGGAGTCAGAGCTCATGGCAGGGCTCTGGGCTGATTTATCCTCAATAAATTCAGTCACTTTGCCTGAAAAGACACTCAGGATCAGTCCCAATTCAGACTCGAATTAAATTCAGGCTTGGATATATGCACAAATCATAAATACCTGGAAAGAAACAGATTAAGGATTAAGGCTGGTTAACTAAAGAATTAGCTCAAAATTAAAGGGAAAACAATCCATAAACCATGGACTGTAAAATGGCCTGACATTCTTGAAAACCAAGATTCTCTATTTCTACACACTTGTATTATGAACCTTAAAAGCATGCATGTGTTTTATTCCTTGCCAGGTTTGTTCCTCCGCTTGGAAAACATTTATTCTGCTCCTTGTTTACACTGAATTTAGAATTAATGTGGCTGTTCTGGTTGAGCAAAAACAACCTTGACTCCTACGAGGCATCATTTAATCATGCCAAGATATCTTGTATAAAAACGTAACACGAGCAGAGTTCTCAGAATTAAGCTGGTTAATAATTACTATATAAACAGGTCAAGGATCAAGAGAGACAGTAAATTCTTGTGAAGTGTGTGTAGACTGTATTTCCAAATTGCAAGACTGAAAGGCAGAGCTGTCTTAATGTGCACAGAAAAAGTCAGATATCCAGAGGTGAAATATCGCGGTCTCAGGGAACATTTTTCACACACTAATAATCAAAATAAAAATGCCAGTAGTTACTCACATAAAATAATGCACTGTTGGCATTAGTGAAGTATTCCTTAGGTGCAATAATATTTGCTGAAAAACGACATGATCCAAGCCACGTTCTGTTATATACTGTAGAAATCAAGAAAAATCACAACTGAGAGACTCCAGTCCGGTTTCCTGATGAGTTTTTCAGCCTCAAACTCATTTCCCTGGCCCAGCTTTCCCCCCAGAGCCTGCTCAGATACTGCTGCCACCACCTTCTCCCAGGATTTCCACAGGGGAGACTTCTCTGGGGTCCTTTTAGCTCTTTTATCTCCCCCAGCCTGGCTTTGAAGGTTTCCTGAGGCTCACCCCTCTCTTCAACTTTGAGCCATGCTCACCTTTGAACCTTTAAAGACGTTTAATGTTTCATTTCATGGGATCAAGGACAGGATAACAAGCAGCTCCTTAGGCTGGGGGTGGTTGTGTGAGCAGCTGGAGACAGCCAAGGGTTGTCTCCAAATTCCCTGGGTTGCTCTGGATGGCCAAAATTCAGGACTCAGTAAATGGCTCTGGCTCAAGGTTTTGCAATGCAGAAGGTAAATACACACAGGGCTGGGAATACAGTCAGGTGGCAACGTGAGAGGGACAGCTGCAGATAGGATGAGAACTGAACAGTGGAGTTCCTTTAACAGGAATTATTTTTCTCAGACATTTTCCTTCCAGAGGTTTTAAATTCAATTAATTTGCTCACAGAAAATAGTATTTAAAAAACAACAACAAACCAACCAACCAACCAACCAACCAACCAAAAAACCCCCCAAAACAATTGTTTTCTTTCTCATCAGAAAATGGGAAGTGGAAAAGAAAGTAATTCAATGCTCCTTGAGCAGAACCAGCCCTTTCTCACTGAGCTGATGTCCCACACTTGACCAGCCCAGCAATGCCAGGCATGAAAACTGAATAACTGAGTTGTTCTAGATGTTAATGCTTCTTTATTTCTAATAAAAGCAATGTGGAATCCAAATTCCACTCAAATGACAAGTCAACCCCACGAATTAAAACTCCATATGGTTTTATAAAACAATTACATCAACATGTACGTTCTTTTTCAGGACCTTGGAAAGGATTTCAAAACAAATACAAAACACTGGTTCTATCGGTAACTATAAAAAGTACTTGATAACAGGGAAGGGTCTCAGCAAAGTGGGAAAAGCAGAGCTGTGTAAACACAGCTGAGCAGGAACCTGTGTGTGGCTCATTTACTTGTTTGCCAAAGTGTCGTTACCTCAGCACATTATTTACAGATAAAAAATAGCACGTCCTTGCAGTCATGTGGCGTCGCTGACTGCTTAACCTCCTGCTTATCTGACAGGTTAACCAGCAATTCTGGGCAGAAATAATTTGGCTACTTTGGTTAATCAGCTCTTGGCCCAGGAGAACTCTTTTCTTCATGGAAAGAAGCAGCTGGATGTGAAAACCAGCTCTCAAGGTTGGTGGGTTTTTCTGCTTCCTTTTCTGGTCCGGGAGTGCTGATGTGATCAGACAGGCAGGTTAGGCTGAATAAACGAAGCCCTAAATTTCCGGGTGAATTTGGTGCCACCTGCACAGCTCTGGCATTTCAGTGGGCAGAGGAGAAGAGCAGCACAGCTGGAGGGGCTCCAGTGTCACCGTGCTGCCCTTTGGTCCTGGACTCTGCCCTGTCCCCTCGTTGGTCCCACGGGGATCGTGGCTGGCGCCAGACCAGAGCTGCAGCCAGCCCCGGGAATCCAGGAAATGAAGTTCCTTCTCTCAGGTGTGCAGGTGTGTCACAGGCACCAGAAATGGAGCTCTGCCTTCTGAGCTCCTCCCCTGCTCCTCCAGCAGCGGTGGCCAGAGGGTTGGTGCTGCAGGAGTGTTTTCCTTTGTGCCATGAGAGCAGCAAAGCTCAGACTCTGAGATTTGCCATCACTTCCAACCTGCTCCTCTCCTGCCGGGGAGGCTCTGAGATTTCAGGACCGGGGAAGCTCTTTGCAGATAATCCTTGGTCACAGCTCAGCAAGGCCCTGCTGATACTGATGCCTCAGGATTTGAGCTTTTCTATTTCCCATACATTTGTACTCCTGCAGTTCTTTGGTGTGTGACTCCAAACCCCACACACAGTGTCAGCTGCTGCTTCCCCATTTTGGGCAGACACAACAATTCCTCTCCAGGCCTGGGGATCAAGGACACCTCACTGCCTCAGGCCCCCAGAGATGGAAACAAAAGTGAGTTGGGGGGGAAACTTGGGGTAAATGACTTCATTAGCTGGAGCTGTAATTGGGAGATGAACCCCCAATGTGCAAATGGCCCAAAGTGATCAAAGTGTGAAAACCCGTGACCCGGGGCCCATTATGGGTGTAGGCCCTGGGGGGCTTTGTCTGCCCTGAATGTACCTGGAAGCCCTTCAATAAATAGACCTGCTTTTTTTTAGGTAGCCCTGATAAAAGGTATCAACACCCCAGAGCTTTTGCAGTTAAAAATTCCAATTATTAATGTAACTTCTCTGATAGCCCTGAGGAGTGGCTCTTTCTTCTTCTCCAGCTTCCTCAGGACACAGAAACTGTGCTCAGTTTTTCCCTTCCCTTCTCTCTCCCAGCCGACCCCAAGGGCACCTGCAGCAGCCAGGGCTGGCACAATTAATTAAGTTAATCATTACCTGGGGCAGCAGCCGGGTCGATGCTGCAGGTAACTCAGCTGATTAACACCTGGGATCCTGCAGTGCTGCTTGGTGAAATCTTTGCATTCTTCCTCCTGTGGGATTAATCTCATTTTTATAGGTTTGTGCTCAGGTCTTTGGGTCCTGGAGAAGCCAGGCTGCTTCAGAGCTCCTCATCTTCTCCATCTCTGCATAAACACTTTTCCATGAGCAGCACTCTGGTTTCACTGACCAATAGCAGCAAATCATCGCATTTCTAAGAATTCTGAAAAATAAAGTTCCCGTCTGTAAAACCCTCAGAAGGTTTCTCCTCCCTTTTCTAACACTCGGGTTTCTCTGGCAGAAGTGCGGCTGTTACACAGCAATTTTCTTTCCATGTTTTTAAAGTGGCTGATTTTAATTTGGATGTGTTTTCCCCTTCCAAATCCTCTCAGTCAATATGGAATTACATAAAGCAGCTTTTTTGAAGAGAAATTGAATCCAGAGAGGTTTCCACTGCGTGTGTGTGTTTTACACAGGTTATTTATTTTTTTGTGTCTTGGTGGCACTGTCATTTTTGCTGACCTGTGCTCCATCAGCCTGACCTCAAAGAAATGAAATGAAAATAATGATGCGATGTTTTTGATCCTTCCACATGAAGAGTGATGCTTTCAAATAAGGACAGGGTGGACAAAGTTTACTTGGATGGTGGGGGGGAAAGTAATTCTTTTTTCTTATCCCCAAAAAACTGAGTGGCTTAGAAATGTGTTTCCTTCACATAAGTGTAACATAAAGGGAAGAAATGGTAAAATTTATAATAAAAAGAGATTTGTGTAGATTTATCTGGAAAGGGCAGTGAAGTTTCCAGTCATGAGTGAGTGTAAAATGCTCTTCCATAAGGGATCGTCAAAACTTCCCAACTGCGAATCTTGAACAGAAGGTGAATTCTTTGCATGTGCTACACAAAACCTGAAATAAAACACAATTATTGACTTCGGTTCTCCATTATTCCCAAAAGGGCAAAAGTACAGTGGAAGCTGGGAAAGCTCCCAAACACATTTTTAGAAAAATGAGGAGTTTTAGGTGTCCTCCACCGGGCAGCATTTTTATAGTGCAAATGAAAATATTCCAGAGTCCCACATATCCGTGCAGGTTGGCTTAGGGCAGCTGATTTTCTGAGATCATGACTGCATCAACTGACAATGGAAATTAAATATTCAGCTTTTGCTTCCTGCCAGTTCCTGCTGCCGTGGTGCCTATGAAATAACACCTCCACGAGAACTTCTTGGCTGGACTGACCATTAATCAATTTATGTTCTGAATAGTGAGCAATCATCATAAGCCAGGATTTTTATCTTGCTTTATGTGCCCGGGATATTTGAGAGTCAGGTTTCTCTGACCACTGTGCCCACAGCAGCTTCTGGGACGTTGAAATGGTGAAAAAAGGAGCAGAGCCTCGTGTAAAACTGCTTTTACACTTTTCAGAGCTCTTGCTGCTCTGAAGACATTCCTGTCTGCTCCTTCAGAATGTTTTCCAGATTTTCTGTCCCATGACCGAAACAATTCAAAATCCACAGGGTGTGCAATAACACCAAACATTTATTTGGGTTTTATCTTTTTTTTTGCCATGAAACCCATTAACCATTTTTGGCTGGTTTAGAAGAAGAATAAGCAGACACTTTTTACTGAGTTGTTGAATTTTTTTGAACAGTCAAACATCCACCTCTGAATCCATTAGTATCTCTATTGGTAGACTCATAAATCTTCATCTGGATGAAAGTTCCTCCACTGTTTTTTTTTCCAGCTGGCTCCACTTGCTGGCTTATTTCCATGCTGAACATCTGCACACGTGCGTGGTATCACTTAAACCTTCAAGAGAAAGTTTACTTTGGATTTAAAGAATCTTTTTGATGCCATTCATTCCCACATAACAGCAACGTTTTCCACAGCACCAGCACGGTTCCCAAATTTTTTTTTTTTTCATACATATACAAGGGAAAAAAAATATGTTTTATCTGCCTTGCAGAGCTCCAGACCGGCAGGATGTTTAAAAAAGAAAAAAATGTCTTTGTTCTGATTTCTGAGAAATCACAAGTGGTACAGATTCCCCCCTTGGGATATTGCTAATGAAGTGGAACCACGTGGAGACTGAGCTCCCTGCTCGTGTGCCCTGCCTGTCTTGTGGGCGCTGTTACAATTTGAGGCACAGCAGCTCTGGAGCCTGAGCTGAAGCAAGCACAAGGATTTATTGCAGCAGAGAAGTGCAGAATATTTGCTGAGTAAGCCAGGACTTCTTGCACTATGCCAGAGATTTAAAGGGACCAAAAAAAAAATCCTTCCCAGCAGCGAATCTCGGGGCAGTCCACATTAACCTCTCTGTATGTCAAGAATTAGATCTTTTTTTTTCTTCTCCTTTGTTTTCCCTATCTCAGCAATGCCTTTTAATCCATGGCAGAAATTTACCTTTTGCCCTGCAGTTTTCAAATTTCCCTGGTAGGCTTTGGGGATGGATTGGGTCAAAAGCCTTCTAAAACCACCACTGGATGATCTCCTTCAGACTGCTTTGATTCCGTGGACCTTCCTGATAGCACCCAACAGATCTGTATAGGGCAAGATTTTGGACAAGTGCAAAGGGAGGGCAAGGGTTTCCCCCTCTTTCCCCACTTTGTAGAAATTCTGGGGTTTAATATTCACATTTATCAGCCCGTCTGAGACTCTGAACTCGACACAGCAGGAGCTGCTTGTCGATAATTTGGACAGGAGGAAATTTGAGAACGTACAACATGTAATTACCCTCTCCGCGAAAGGACAGATTCACACCTCGGTGAAGTAGACAGGAGCGGGCTCTGAAGTGCTGCCGTGAATTTCAGGAGCTAAAAATCTGGTTGTATCCTTCAGGAGGCTATTTTAGGAGAGAAAACCCACTGTGCAGCACGTAATCTGCTGCTGAAGTTGCGCTCTGCAAGGCAGGACAGCCCCAGCTCCCACCCAGGAGCTGAATAACCTGAGTTGTGTTCCTGGTGTTCTAACAACTCCTGATCTGCTGTGTTCCCACCGAGGTGCATGAAAGGAAAGGATCCTTCCTCCTCCTTCTTTTCAAGCTGAGCTAAAGGCTTCTTTGGGAATGTCAAGAGGAGAAGAAACAATGTTAGTGATGTAAATTCAACTAAATCGTCTCCAAACGTGACTCTCAGTTATTTGCTCTAAATCTAAAGATTTGGGGTCCTGGTTTGTGTTTCTGTGGTGGGATGGTCCCACCTGTCACAAACCCACAAAACCCACTCTCTGCAATCTCCTGGAAGGTGGCTGTGCTCAGGTGGGGGTTGGTCTCTTTCTCCAGGCACCAGCTGGCAGAAGGAGAGGACACAGGCTGCGCCAAGGGAAATTTAAGTTGGATATTAGGAAAAGTTTTTTCTACTGAAAGAGTGATAAAGCACTGGAATTGTCTGCCCAGGGAGGTGGTGGAGTCACCGTCCCTGGGTGTGTTTAAAAAAAGATTGAATGTGACACTCAGTGCCAGGGTTTAGTTGAGGTGTTAGGGCATTGGTTGGACTCAACTCAATCACCAACCCGGTGATTCTGTGAACTGGTTTTATCCAATTCACC
Organism: Sinosuthora webbiana; assembly: GCA_013397395.1. NCBI lineage: Eukaryota > Metazoa > Chordata > Aves > Passeriformes > Sylviidae > Sinosuthora > Sinosuthora webbiana. The sequence continues at coordinate 82,728 of VXBN01014090.1, read as the reverse complement.
TTTGTTTCTGAGGGAAAGAATCAGGATGCAGCCTTGAATCTTTGCCAGGTTTGCTTTTTTTTTTTTCCTTTTATCACATGGGAGGCTGGCAGGTGGTGGGCTCAAAAGCAAACCAGGAGGAAGTTTTTTCACGGCTCACGGAACTTTTCACTAATGCAATGGATCTGGCACCAGATGTTCTGGACTCTGAATGTTTACAAGGTTGCAAAAAAGTGCTCAGATGAACTCAAGGAAGAAAAACCTCTGGGTGGCAATAGGAGATAAAAACCTCACCTCTTGCTGAGATGCAGGGTTTTGTTGGCTGGAAAGCTTTACTTGTGTAATTCTGTGCTTGGCCTGCTCTTCTATTTTACTTCTGCAAACTTCTCCAACGTTTGAAGAGAGTCCAGAGGAGGCACCAGGATGAGCAGAGGGATGGAGCAGCTCGGCTGGGAGGAAAGGCTGGAGAATTTGGGTCGTTCAGCCTGGAAAAGAGAAGGCTCTGGGGAGACTTCATGTGGCCTTTCAGTATCTGAAGGGGGGCCTAAAATAAGGGCCGAGAGGGAATTTTTGTAAGGACATGGAGTGACAGGACAAGGGATATGGCTTTAAACCAAGCTGGGGAGACTTCATATGGGATATTGGGCAGGAATTGTTCCCTGGGAGGGCGGGCAGGCCCTGGCACAGGGTGCCCAGAGAAGCTGTGGCTGCCCCTGGATCCCTGTCAGTGCCCAAGGCCAGGTTGGACAGGGCTTGGAGCAGCCTGGGACAGTGGGAGGTGTCCCAGCCCATGGCAGGGGTGGCACTGGATGGGCTTTAAGGACCCTCCCAACCCAAACCCATTAAATTTGTTGATTTACCTTTGTTCAGATTCTGCATGGCCATTCTTGATTATTCTTCATTTAATGAAAACTGTTATTACTCCTCTGCAATAACACATCCCTTTAGTCAGATGGAGTGGGAAAGTAACTCTGGGTCACTCCACTGTTTGAGGTGCTCAGTTCTGTAGAAACAAATCTGCTCAGTTTAGTTGTGGTTTACTTAGAAAACGTTCAATGGGAAACCTGAAAAGATTTTTTTTTTTCAAAGTTTGAGAGAAAAATTAATAGGCTGGGTATAAACTATAAAAAACCTGCCATTTTTTGGGTGAGCTGCGCAGTGTTTACATCCTAAGGCTATGCTGATGGCTGATTTATTTTTAATTATCTTATTTTTATTGTTTTATTTTCATTATTTTAATACTTTTAATTTAACTGTTTATTTTTACTCTTTTTCCTACCCGAATTTCGTGGCCAGCAAACACTGCTGGGTGGCTTTCAAAGCCAGCCAAAACCCGGGGAAAAAAAACACTGAGCTGCATAATCACAAGTGAAAATGAGTCCGAGAGAATTGGTTTTCCAGGATTTCAGGGTCTTCCCAGACCAACTGCAGCCAGGAGCCGAGCACAGCTCTGTGGTGATGAGCATTGCTTAAGGGCAACAGCACAACCTGGTGGTTTGTGCTTATTCCACATTCCCAGTGCACCGGGATCTGCGCAGGAATTTCCCTTCCCCGCCACCCGGCTCGCTGCCTGCACAGAACTGAAGCCCGTTCTCATTAATTCAGTTGTAAGATTCCATTTTACCCGAGGTTTTCAGAATAAACAGAAAACAGCAGGCTGCAAGGGCATATGCAAAAAAAGACGAAGTAACAGGTCCTTCCCAGCATCCCTGGTTCCGAAACCTCAAGGTGCTGGATATGTCTGAATTTTGCTTTCAAGATAATAACTAGAGGGATATAACTGAGAAAAAAAAAACCCTCTTGCAATATGCACTATGCAAAATTTGGAAAATAAAAACCAAAAAAGGACAAAAGGAAAGTGTGAGCAGAAAAAAATTGTAAGTTTGCCCTGCTTTTTCTATTATGACAAAGTCAAGCAAAGTATATAATGCATTTACATAGACTGAATATTCAGACACCAATAATGATATGTATTCTCTTTCTTGTGTGTCTTCAGGGTAAGTGACGTTGGTCAGAGTGTAACTTCTGAGATGGCAGCGAAATGAAACGGGTGGCAAATGTGCTCAGAGAGGATTCTCAAATAAAATTAATTACATTTGCTGTTTTGCTTGGTTGTGAAGCACAGGCTGTTGTGATTGCCAGCAATGCACATGTGGGTGCTGAACAAAATATCCTTCAAACTACATATTCAGTTCATTTTCTGATCATTTAGGATGGGACAAAAGCCACTGAGGGTGACAAGAGAGGGGTTTCCAGCCCAGTGCTGGCACAGCTCCTGGCACTGGGCAAGGCTTTTTCATGGAATAATAGAGTTATAGGATGGTTTGACTTTGAAGGCACCTTCAATTTCATCCCATTCCGCCCCTGCCATGGGCAGGGACACCTTCCACCATCCCAGGTTGCTCCAAACCCCATCCAGCCTGGTCCTGGACACTTCCAGGCACTGGGAGTCCACAACCTGTCTGGGTTTTTCATCTAACCCAGGGACTGCTCAGTCCTGCTTAACTCGGTACAAAGAACCTTTGATTTCACCTGCGCGGCTTTGGAGCTGAGAGCAAAGGGATTTTCAAAGCCACTGGAGGACTGAAGTGCTTTGGGACAAAAGGCTCATTATTTTTATGCAGTGACTATGCCTGTAGGATTTTCTCCCCGGGGGAATGCTGAGGTGTCTCATTGCTTCCTCTTTGTCCTTTAGCCCAGTGCATGGCTGAGGAATGACTCACAATCACTCTCAAGAAAGCACTGGAGTCCAGTGGAGGAGTGACTCATGCCTTTAAACTGACTCTTAAGCTTCCTCTTAAGTTTCATTTATCTTATTGTAGCCCAATGTACACGAATTCTGCTGAAATCGTGAAAATACTTATTATTCTGCTTCGCTGTGTTACGGAAGAAACGCATTGTTACATAAATAGGACAAAATACTCGGAACACCTGAACAGAGTGAGGATATTTCTGAGCACTCTGAACTCTCTGAGTATGGAGAGGACATTTCTGAAAAACTGTACACAAAGAGCTTTGGAAAAGTGTAGAATGGGAGGGGGAAAGAGGAAGGAAGGAAGGAAGGAAGGAAGGAAGGANGTGGATTATGGATAGAGGTGGAAAATACTGAAAAAATAATGAAAGAATGAAAGGAAGGAAGGAAGGAAGGAAGGAAGGAAGGAAGGAAGGAAGGAAGGAAGGAAGGAAGGAAGGAAGGAAAAAGAAATGAAAGAGATCGTGTTCTCTTCCTTGATTGCTGAATTAGAGGACAAAATGATGAAAGACCAAACGCTGCTGTTCACAGCCTTTCCCTGCATCCCACTGAGGCACAGGGAGGTGCTGCAGTTCCTGGATCCCTCTGGAGCAGCCCTGGGAAGGATGTTGAGCTGTGCCTCAGTTAACCATAACCATGGACAGAAACCAAACCCCTGAGATGGAAACTGTCCCAGCTTCCCACACATCCCGCTTCAGGCTGGAGAAACCAGAGCGCTTTCCAGCTCTCTAAAAATCCTTGGCGAGCACAGGGATGTCAGGTCTCTCTGCCTGACGTGCTTTGATCACTCTGCAATTATTACCCCTCAGTTCAGACACTGATTTGTGCTTTGCTCAGGAGCAGGAGGCAGTGTTGGTGCCTGGATGGAGAAGGATCAGCCAGTTGAGCTGACACCTCCTCCTGCCGTGGGTGCTGGGTGGAGCAGTGACAGGGTTAATTCTCTCCTCTCCTTCCCCTGCTGCTTCACAAAGTTATTCCATATTTTCACGTCAGCACAAAGGATTTGGCAGCAATAATTTGATGGGCTACCAGGGACATCTTCCCATCGTGGAATCACTGAGGTTGGAAAAAACCCTTCAAAATCCTGGAGTCCAACCATTCCATCAGCACTGCCAAGGCCACCACTAAACCCTGTCCCCAAGTGCCACAGCCACACATTTTTTGAACATTTCCAGGGATGGTTAAATTGCCTTTCACCCTTTCAGTGAGGAAATCTTCCCTGCCATCCAGTCAAACCTCCCCTGGGGCCAAGACCCACCTGAGTGTGACCCCCTTTCAGGTGCTTGCGGAGAGCAAAATGTTGACAAATGAGTGTCAAACACCCACTCACAAAACAACCCCAGTTTCCCTGCTGGGATGGGAGAAAATTCTCCTTTTTCCCTGCTAAACTGAGGGATAATGGGGAGGGTCTGCGCTGTGTTTGCCCCCAAAGTGAAAGCTGCTCGCAGTACACGCAGATGGTGAATCATCTTTTACCCAGAGGAGTACAAATTCTGGAGTACAAATTCGCTGTGTTCCCATATTTGTCCACCAAATTGTGTTCTTGCTGCTGTAAATTTTGTATTAAATTATTTAGGTCAGCTTAAATTTGGAAAGCAACAAAACGAGCACCATTTTTTTTGCCTCATTTACATGTCTGTGGTGGTTGTAGCACGGTTTGCTTCCTAAATTAAAGTGATGCAAGCAGTCTGCCACGGAAATGAGCGGCAATATTTTTTTCTTTTTTTTGGCTATATTTTTGAAAAGCTGGTTGTAAATCTCAGTCGTTGACCCAAGAATAGGTGGACAATTGGGGAATAAAAATTCAGGTTTCTTCCAGTGTGCACTGGGTTTATGGATGCTCTGGTTTGAAGTCAGATAATTTTCCTGTGAATGAGGAGCATTTTGAGTCTTTGCTTAATGGTTTAAGCATATCAGTATCATTGATCCTGTGATTAAGGCCTGCCTAATGGCAGGTATTGTCAGGATCCAGGGGATCACGTTAAAAGCCATTAATAGCTCCATGCTGTGCCCTGACATGATGCAGGCCAGCAGCTGCCCCGCCGAGAAACACTCCAGGCATCGTGTCAAAGGGACACAGCGCTAATAACCGGGTTAGGATGGGTTTATTTCACCCTGATGGTGCCAGAGCCCTTCCTGTGCCTTCAGAAAGGCTCCTCCTCAAGGCCTGCCCTCCTCCCACCCCTTGTTTTCCCTGCTGCTGAGATTCCAGCTCCTGCCAAAAACTCCAGACCCCCATTTCTGCCCCAGGAAAACCTCTCTCTGTTCCTCGGTGCTTCCCGTAAACATTTCCACACAGCTCTGTCAGCTCCTGCCTCACATTCCTGTGGGGGTACCCTGGATGTGCTGACAAAAGTGGCTTTGTGGGTTTCCCTCGGTGGGTCCCACCTTTCTGCTCCCACTTGTCATAAACGGAAAGGTTTTTTCTTTCCGTCTTCCTCGCAGGAATCCAGCCACGGAGTGACCCAGCACAGCTTTCCAAGCAAAAGGGTTCTGGTGGTGTTAGCACTGCAGGCCTTCCGCTTTCTTTTTATTTATTTATATTTTTTAAAATCTGTAATTTTTTTTCTCCCACTCTGGAGAACCTCTGTGCTGATCCCAGAGACTGAATCCCCATTTCTCACGCACCAGATGCTCAGCACAAACTAAATTCCCCCTGCCCAGGAACCCATCATGGTCATACCTGTCCCAACATTGGCTGAAAATCATTTCCATGGTGGCACTCTGAGGTCACCTGAGCCCAGAAGGACAATGATTTGGGAAGCATAGAAAGATCCATTCACTTACATTCCTTTTGGTCAAACATCTTGTTTCCTGTCTGTTCTGGTTTAATTATTCCAGCTACGTTTGATAAATTTTACTCCTTGCCCATTTTCTCTGGAATAGCTTCCAGGTTTCTCTCTAAAACACTCAGATTCAGGCCCTCTCCTATCTCGTGCACCAATACCTAATTTTTGTACAGATTTTTATTGATTGCTTTTCTTGATGCTATTTTCTTTTGCTGTTCTACGGCTGCTGTTAACATTTACTAGAGGAATTATTTTACACTCTGCATGGAAAGACATCACTGCAGATATTTTGGCAACACGAATAGTGACTAAAATTTGGGGAGGGGGGTGTGGAATAAAAGGAGGAGGAAGAGTAGAGGAAAGGCAGCATAGGAGGGTGAGGAAATCGCTTTTCCTTTTTCAGTGGTTAAATCCTAACCACTGCTAAATGCCCTTTCAGTGGGGAGGGCAGCTCATTTGTGATACGGGTACAAATGGGCTCAATCAGAGAAGCAACCCCACGGGCACTTCCAATCCTTCCTGTGGCATTCAACGCCTCCGACGTTTTCAGCAGCTGGTGATGGGATTTACTCTCTTATTTCTCTTTTTTTTCCTTTTTGCCACGAACACGAAAATCAAAATCACTTGAACGCTTTCACCGAGCAAGTCCTCGCCGTCGTGCTTTGCTCCTCCAGGGGCACCGGGAAATAGACTGAGAGTCTTTGCCAGCCTTAATGATGCTGTGATTCTGTTTTATGGAAGCTGTGTTCCCGCAGGAGAGGCGAGGGAAGGCAATCCGTGTGAAACTCAGCGGCACCCACCCGCCCACCTGTGGGCTTTCTCCAGCCTGAGCAAGTTTTGCTTTGG